>JAUCBJ010003311.1:0-29387 GCA_032718475.1 Nemertoderma westbladi
ATATTTACAGAAGACTACATTTGTAGTGCTTGGGCACTACATAGTGATTGATACTTTTAGACACAATCTGTATGTGATACCAGCTGACCAGAGGTACCGGTACCCAGAATATTACTACAGTACGGCCTGACAGTACTGCAGTAGGTACTACACCTTCCACTGTCCGTCTATACCACTTTCCTAATGCAGGAGTTACTGGTACCAGTACAGCAGTAACAATACAGCAATAGGCTACACTAGCCCGCTCTAGCATTCCAAGGCATTAGAATGATTGACTGTGCCTGTCTCAAAGTCTGGAAATTTCTGAATGCAGTTCAAAATTTCTGAACGCAGGAATTTTTGTAAATAAAATATAATTGCTGTTTCTAACAGCAGAACAGTTTGAACTCTATTTTAAATACCGGTACCACTGAACCATTGCCCTGTCAGCCTGTACTCTGCGCTACAACTGTACTCCCTTCACCCGAGTCTAAACACTACACACGCGCACATGCCAGCATGCACATGCCCACTTTAAGATTGTTGCTGTGATTGTGACGCTCACCACATGGTGCATTGGCAGATTGGCCTGGAATCTACTCCACTTCACTTCACCCTTTTGAAAACCTGAATGAATCTCATCAAAAGGGTCCCTGCTAAAATGAAAAGTGCAAGTAACAAGTATTTTTCAAATTAATGAAAACAACTAGACTTGTAGGAATGGTATTTATTTCAATTATATATAGGTTTTCTGGTACGCCGATTTCAATGGAAGGCTTTTTAAATTCCGCAGTTGAACACATCTACTATTTTTGGCGCTAAAATGAAAAGTGCAAGTAAACAGCATTTTTCAAATTAATGAAAACAACTAGACTTGTAGGAATGGTGTTTATTTCAATTACATACAGGTTTTCTGGTGCGCTGATTTCAATGGAAGGCTTTTTAAATTCCGCAGTTGAACGCACCTACTGACCTACCGTTTTTGGTGCTAAAATGAAAAGTGCAAGTAACCAGCATTTGTAAAATTAGTTGAAACAATAAGAATTGTAGGAATGGTATTTATTTCAATTACATACGTTTTCTGGTACGCCGATTTCAATGGAAGGCTTTTTAAATTCCGCAGTTGAACACATCTACTGACATACCATTTTTGGTGCTAAAATGAAAAGTGCAAGTAACCAGCATTTTTCAAATTAGTGAAAACAACTAGAATTGTACGAATGGTGTTTCTTTCTCTATTACATACAGTTTTTCCTGCTGTTCTGGTACGCCGATTTCAATGGAAGGCTTTTTTAATTCCGCAGTTGACTGGTTGAACATACCTACCATTTTTGGTGCTAAAATGAAAAGTGCAAGTAAACAGCATTTTTCAAATTAGTGAAAACAACTAGAATTGTACGAATGGTGTTTCTTTCTCTATTACATACAGTTTTTCCTGCTGTTCTGGTACGCCGATTTCAATGGAAGGCTTTTTTAATTCCGCAGTTGACTGGTTGAACATACCTACCATTTTTGGTGCTAAAATGAAAAGTGCAAGTAAACAGCATTTTTCAAATTAGTGAAAACAACTAGACTTGCAGGAACGGTGTTTATTTCAATTACATACAGGTTTTCTGGTGCGCTGATTTCAATGGAAGGCTTTTTAAATTCCGCAGTTGAATACAACTACAATGTTCGGTGCTAAAATGAAAAGTGCAAGAGTAAATAAACATAATTTTTCAAATTTTGCAGAGTATATGTAAGCAGCCATACGTTCTACTGTTCTATGTAGTATTGTAAGCTGATATTTTGGTTATTATGTGTACTACCTGATTACAGTATAATTATAATTACATCCCACTGCAGCAGTGGTCATAAATGATACAAATTAATTTATACTGTATAATAATGATTCCTAAGTTTGTGTCACAACCGTTACGGTCATAAGTGCTGTTATGGCACATTATAGGTTAAGAAGAAACCTTTGTACACCCAATATTACAATTATCACTTTGTGTGGAATCATATTCCAAAATGTAATCTAAATGGAGAGTAAAAAAGACGACCTTTCGTTCCTTGAATTATCCATGCTATGCTATGCTAATATTCCCATTTCCCACATGTTAATGTCACGACCGTTACGCTGATTACTACAACTGGAACATATAGTCAAGTTAAACTATATGACTCAAACAATTGATAAGAACCATACCTAACGATAGATATAAAAGATTATAACCATTACTACCGGGGATCTGGAGATATTGGAAAAACTTGTTCTTCAGCGTAACAGTCGTGACATATTTTCCATCCACTCATTACAATATGCTATTAGAAAAATATTTATTAGTTGTACATTATTTAACCGACGTGGCTAATTACTACATAGATATAAGATTCTGAAAAACATATGACATTGCCAGTTTGGTAATTATCATGCCATTTTGGTTTGTATGTAATTAATGCCAAAAATATTGAATTTTTGGCATTTTTTAAATTACATTTTGCGGACGCCGTAAAAAAAAATTGGCGAGGGTTATGGAACATTTGAAAACAGTTTTATGAAGCACAATATGTGTGCTACACACTCAATACAAAATAAATGCAGTTCTAAGTACTTTCATTTTTCACCAAAAGGTTTACTTTTGCTTGGAATGGCTGTACAGTACCTAACTCACTAACTGCGTGGTAGAGTATACTGTAGGTAGCCTACCGCTGTACCGTACGTGTACCAGTACTGCAGTACATTATGCTGGCATGACAGTCAGTAAATGGCTGCAGTGGTACAGCTGTACAGTGTACAATCATAGCATTTACAACAATTTTTTACAGTAGGGCTGTAGGGCCTATCTCAGTATCTGTAACAGTCTGCTAGTCAGCCAGCTGGCCAGTACCTGCCAGTACTGCAGTACAGTCAGGCAGTCATTGACTAAGTAAATACTGCAGTATTAGGCCTATGCTTGATATTGAAGCTGTACTACAGTACTTACTTACAGACTTATACTGTTATAATGTAAATAATTTTTCAGATTAGAATATGCTGATATGCACGAAATATAATACTTTATTAAACAATTTACTCCGGCAATATTTTTACCGGAGCAGGAGCCGGAGGTGCCAAAATGGCCGGAGCCGGAGCCGGATCCGGAGCTCCGATCAAGCCCTAGATAATAGGGTATGTGTATGTGACCTAGTTGCCGAAACGCGACTTCAGTTATCAGTTCGCCGAAATGCAACTACCAGTTGCCGAAATGCAACTATAGCAGTGTGAAACGTAATTGTTAAGTTACCGAAACGCGAATTTGAGTTGCCTAAACGTGACAGCCTGACAGCAGACAGTTGTCGAAACGCGACAGAACCGGTAGGCCTACCGGTAGGCGGTATTGCCAGATCAGCAGATTGCAGAGTGAAAATCATATATTTCTGTATTTTGTAAATATCCCTATCACTGTCTGACTGTATCAGGACGGGATGTAGGCCTACTGTGTTTTAATATAATAATACAGTACAGCAGTCAGCCTAATCCGGAGTGTCAATGTCAAGACCGCCTTCCACCGTGTAGTACCCTGTCAGACACCGCTGAATGATGAATTGCTCCGCAACCTATTAGAAGAAATAGCAGCATATCTTAACGACAGACCTCTCATGCGCATTTCTTCGGAGCCGAAATCCTTAGAAGCACTGACACCTGCACATTTTTTACTGAAAAAGCCAGTAGTAATGTTGCCAGTGTCTAAACCTGTAAACCAGAGCAGGGTGATGAGTATTTACGCATCAAGTGGCAACTGATGCAGTTACTCTCGGAAAGATTTACCATTCACTTCGAGAGATAGGCCTATTACCAATTACCTTCCAACCATACAGTTGCGCACCAATGGTTTGCCGAGAAGAAAAATGTCAAAGTCAATGACATGATACTCCTGGATAGGGATTTGCCACGTAAGAAATGGCAAACAGGTTGGGTCGGCAAAATCCACATTTCCGACGATGGTCTTGTGCAAGCAGTTGAGTCACAAAACCAAAGCAAAGGGAATCAAATTTGAGTCACAGACTCTTCATCGCCCTATTGGCCAGATTGGCCGGCTATGCTTATTAGAAATGGCACGGGAGGAGTCTGGAAACTATGGCAAACAGGAAGTGAGACCTGATGATTTGAACTACCTAATTACCGAATAAACTAATTGTAACACGATTGAGTTCTATGTAGGTAGGTTCTCGATCATGGGAACGGGTATTGGTTAATTCAAATAATTAGTTGTTGTAGGTATTAGTTGTAGTATTAGATTTATTAATAAATGTACATACGTTTTATTATATAAATAATTAAGTACGCTTTATTAACCAATTTCAATTTTAACTCTCTTAAGCGCTATTGTTAAAGTATAATTATTAATGTAATAATTTACAAATAGCATAGGCCTAACTATAATATAATCCTCTGATCGAATTGATAGTTATATGATTAATACTGGAATCCGCCCAGAAAAGACTGGCCTCGGGTTTTCCTTGCGCGCTAGCCACCATCTCCTACTTTCAACCACATATGTTAGTGGTTAGCGCGGCCAGGGGCTACTCGGGTTTCAGTCCGGTGGCTGAAGAGCCACGGGCGCTGTCTGAAATGAAATCTTAGGGTACCGTACATTAAATTATGTTCCCCAAAACAATTCAACTAATTTTTGATTTTATTAACCTTGGTCTTATGGTATCTTAAATATTGTACCATAAGAGATGTCCTTACAGCAACATAAAACTTGCTGATTTAACCTTGGTCTTGCTATGCATCAAGCAATGCATAGCAAGAGATGTCTTACGGGTACAACAATATAAGTATTGTTAGTTAGTACCCCCTTTATTTAACAAACTGATAAATTATTAATATCAGTTATTAAGGTCAAAATAAATCAAAATTTATGGGAACGGCAATCAATCTATTTTGATTGTCAACTTGGTTCCCAATGAAAATAATAGTGAAACAAATAATCCAAGATCACAGGAATGGATTATAAAATACCCATAACGCAAGTAATCACAAGATTACGGGAACGGCCAATCATTTAGATGGTCTACAATAAAATTTTAAATTAAAATATCAAACCAACTGTCATTAGATTTAATTTTAAAGACTTAGTTATAGCGCAATAAGCCCAGATCTGAGTGAATGAGCAATACTCTAACTCTACGCTCGTTTACTAAACTGCCACAACTTAAAATTAAATTTAAATAATTTCAATCAAATCAATCAAAGGAACCCGTAAGGGTTCATTTATTTGTTTCGTTATTACATAATACACGCTCTCAGTATTATAAACCCATCACCAGTTTAGGTACAGTGCGTAATTGGGGTTTTATTGTTATTTAGATTATATGGATCGGTGCTAGGTTTGTAGTTCCAATATTTGTTTATAGTATTGTAGTATTTATGAGAAACAGGAAACAGTAGCAAAGCTAGTATAGTTCCCTGTTGCCGTGGCGAGAATTTATAAATTTAAAGGCGTGGAAACGCAATTCAAGTTATTAATCAATCACATGGAGTGTACCAATTGATACACCTTTGTGGCACTTTAGTAAACACCAAATAACAGCAACTGATATCCCTGTGTTTGTTCTATGTATGTAGCACCGTATGATTGACAACATCCCGAACAATCTATCTATGGGTGTTACAGTAGCAAATTCGAGATAACTTCCATACAATTATTTTTGGCTAACTCGGATCCAGTAAACCCTAAAAAATAGACTGCATGGCTTTGGGTTTTCCTTGCGCGCTAGCCACCTTCTCCTTCTTTCAACCACATCTGTTGGCAAGTACATGGGAGTGGAGAGGCGTTAGCGCGGCCAAGGGCAACTCGGATTTCTCGTGCGCTCAAGAGAGCTCCAGTTCGAATCGGGCTGAGGATTTCTGTGCAGCACCGTGTCAGCTGAACCCACGATATTTATTTAGCTACTCCGGTACTTATTATATCGATATGTGATGATAACAACTTATACTAGAAAGCCAGCAAGCTGGCTGGAAGGAGCCCGGGGGAAGAATCCTATTTACAAGACTATTACAAATAAACCTTGTCGGTCAGCAATAAGTAAACCAAACAATTGTCTAAACTATAAGGCGTGGGGCTAGCTGACTTTGTGGCTCGTCCCACATAATAAAAAATGAAACTTTGCTATGACAACACACCCGGTTCTTTTAAATTTGTGTGATTTCAGTTTTATGCTTGCACCACTATTTGTAAGAAATGTTAAAACTTATCTTACAGTATGCCAATGTAGTAATGGTATTAAAATATAAATAAATTAATTTGCACTATTAATGCTTCAGCTAAAAAATGATGCTAATCCAATGTAATAATACAAATAAGAATATTATTTTTAAGAACTTTCTACATATATCCTATACAAAATAATTAGCCCAATGATTCGTGGAATAATAATATAATCCTACTGCAGTGGTATATTTTATTTTGTTTATTGACAACTCAACTATTTTCTGTCTCTCCCTGAGAGCTGATAAAGGATGTGTAGACTCAGCCAGCAGCCAGCAGCAGGAGGGGCGTATTCAAAGACAAGAAATTCTGCATTGATGGAATTCTATCTGAGGCAGCCCTGCACTCAACCGTTACTACACAGCTAGGTGCTGCAGCAGCTCAGGGAGGAGTTGATACTTTACCATTGCTTTTAATTTCGCGACAAAATAATTTCAAAAAACGAAATATATATCGAATACCACACATAGAATCGATCTGAGATTTTGTAACACGATTATGAACCACCAAAGCAATTTACTTTTAACATTTCAACAAAATCGACAGGCAGGAATTGCCTGAACCTTGATAATTATCAGTCAGTCGGTCAGT
The DNA here is from genome assembly GCA_032718475.1 of Nemertoderma westbladi. NCBI lineage: Eukaryota > Metazoa > Xenacoelomorpha > Nemertodermatida > Nemertodermatidae > Nemertoderma > Nemertoderma westbladi. Next base: position 6,810 of record JAUCBJ010003311.1, read on the forward strand.
CAGTCAGTGTTATATATCCTGAGATTTTTACAGTAAGTATCCCGCCTGTCGAGCGGGCTCCTAATTAACAATTATGATCACGGTACTCATTGGCGACAGTTATCAGAAGACTATAACAGTGTATAACAGGAAATTTTGAAAGATTTAGATTCAGAATATGAGTTCAACCACGACACCAATGACCCGATGATGATATTGTTAGATGAGTCATCGTTTGTTGAACATTATAAATTGCTCAGTAATGTATGCACTATATTACTGACATCTACGCAACCCAACTATAACGACCAACCCTTCACTTTGTAAGTGTTGCCGTTATTCCCGACACCATGGGGAAAACACCGATGCTGGAGGCGGAATTTTCAGACCACAGGATTCCGGCCAGTCACCGGATATTGGGAGTGGAGAAGGAGTCCTATCTGAGATGCAAGATTGCAGTCAAGAAAAAGTTGCATTGGTTGGAAATAATCTTTAATGTAACCTTGATCGATACTGAACCTTGTGACTGAACCTTGATTGAGAATAATTTGGGCTTCCCCATACCAATATACCAAATATTCACAATAATACACGAACATATAAATTCCTACAGTACATTAATTAATTACCCACTGTTCGCTTTAGATTTTAACCTAACTAATGTTCCCCATTTTCCCTCGGTCCTAGTCCCGGTACCGTAGTGTCGGCGTTGGTCGACCCTGTTGCGTGTCCGTCCCACCCTTCCCGAACCCCGAAGGGATCGGTCATCAGGAAAGCGGTAAGGCTTGGCTAAGGGTCGGTCAAGTCGGTAGACCCGGTTGCGTGTCCGTCCCACCCTTCCCGAACCCCGAAAGGATCGGTCATCAGGAAAGCGGTACGACTTGGCTAGGGGTCTGTCAGCCCGTTGTGAGTACCAACTGTCGGTAGCTTTCTGAGTCACTTTCAGGCTCGTAGTAACGCCGGTCGTGGAACCCACTCCAGGAAGGCAGTTCTCGTCGAACCCTTCCTTCATCTAGTCGGTCGATCCGTCGCAAGTCCCCGGTGCCGTCAGCAAGCTTTCCGAGTCCCTTTCAGGCTCGTAATAACTGCCGGTGACCAGGGACCGCTAAGGATCTGTCAGTTCCCGTCGCAAATCCCTGACACAATCAGCAGGCTTTCCGAATCCTTTTCAGGTTCGTAATAACTGCTGTTGGCCAGGAACCGCTAAGGGCAGTCCTTGTCCCTAGGCCTAGCGGGTTACCAAAACTACCTCTACAGGCAGTAGGAAGTTGGCTAGGCCTAATTAGTATCAGGTAAACCTGAGTACTGCTTGATTTTACCTCCTACCCTTGGCCCTTAAATATCTGATATGAGTCCCGTGCCCCGTAAGTCGCCCCAATATTCGCCCGTAAATCACCCCCAGTTCATTGAATATACCCAAATTCCATGTTCCCGCCTTATGAAAAGTTGAAATACCGCGAACAGTAAGAAATACTGTATGATGTTCTTCCATACCACAACCTTACAACGTTGACATAACCTTTCACATCTTTAACAGCTTATATCTTATAACTTTAGCATCTATGCTTCCTGGGTACACCCATTTTGGAAAGGACGAAGGGCAACGCGTTCAACCAAATCGGATATATTCAGACGTCATCCGAAACCTCGATGTTGACTGCCCTTTCTACGTCACGCTCCAGTAACATTATTTTTATGTTTATTTCTGTATGGAACATACTGAATAACTTAACTACAATGACATGTAAAGGAGCCTGGAGTCGATGCGAATTTCTATTATTATTAAATCCACTGGGCATTCTAAAGCTGGAGATATTACACAAACAATTTGATAATATTGTTTGTAACTGTTTAGAAAACATCCCCTTAATTGTTTGATTTTAATTCATCCCCTTAACGCATTCGCATTTGCTTCCCAGTCATAATATAACTGAATTTCTACCAACAAAGACCTCGAATAATTACGACGAAGGTGGCTGAACTTACCTTTTATACAAATTTACTTACCACGCCACAGAGCACACTAATCATGTGGAGGTCATCGTTAAATGGTGTTGCCGCCCAAACGCTCTCTTGGTGTCCCTAAATGGTCGTGATTTCCATCCAGAAAGGTGGTCACTAAAGCTTGTTTCCAATCCTGGGGTCCGAATGAGCTACGTGAAAACCTAGATCGATTATCAAGGCGGCTGCGATCAATCCCAACCTTGCAGACACTTCCACGGTCAGATTTACGGGCAAGCCGTCAATCTCAGATGACGTTCTGCAACTCCACCTTCCAAAACCTAATCCTGAGAGCTACAGTCCCCGGAATCTATAGTCCCTGTGGTTCCCAGGTCAGAGCGGCGCCAAGCCTTCAAACTCACCACAAGGCATAAGATAAACGGCAAACCTAAACCAGAACTATAATGACATTTATATGGTCTCGCCTTCTAATCCCTAGATATTTGGAGAAGGCTGAGGTCATTTAGATTACCACGTAGAAATAATATTTTAAATAATATTTTCGAATTTTGTATTCATAAATTTCCCTCATCCTTCTGGGAATGGTGTTTGGGAATTAGAAGTCCCAAAAATGTTTATAGTGAAGTGTATTAGTTTTAACATTGAGTTACTATAATGATTTAACTCTAGTTACTTATTTCGCCTTGCGCGGTATAATTTCCTTTGAATCAGAATAATTAGAAATAGCGTTTTTCCTATTGTTTCCCTTCCAACCAATTAGATACTTTAACAGGCTTCAGTGGAAACTATAATAATGCCTTTAGTCCAATGCATCTCTGTCTTGTTACTTGACTATGAATTTAGTAGGTGGCATTTCCGCTGAGTATAGTAAATTATAGAGACCTGAATTATTACCGGTACGGTCTGTATGGTATGGTACAGTGTACGGAACGGATTAGTGTTAATTTGCATTAATTATTTGCTTGTTATTATTTAAATGTATCAATAACATTGAACATCAAAGATCGCAAAATAAACTGGTTGTTATTCTCAATGATAATACGAGCAGACTGGTGAGTTAGTCATATACAAATAATTGTTAGTTGTCTCAATCCAACACATTGGTTTGTATGGCATCCTATCAGCCTATTATTGTGCTATAACTACCTCACCTCCGCAATAACACTTATTCCAATGACAGTTGGAAAAATACAGTTTTATTAGTCCGGAAAAATAAAGTTTTATTAGTCCGTAGTCAGACATGACCGCGTTATTTTCATAATTCAGTTCAAATTCACATTTTCATTGTTGGATATAATTCACAGTAAATCATAAATACAGAGATATTGCTTTTTCCCACAACTTGAAAGGAACAGTTTATACTTACGAAACACATTTGTTGTAAAGTCAGTGATATTGCCCGATAAATTGCATCCACACAGCCGAGATACGTATAGTCCTTAATAGTTAAGGTACCCTGCTGCACGTGCTATATGTATCTCTACAATACATGATTCAGCGTTAAAGTGTTATCTTTAAATTGAAAGCAAGACCATTGTGATTTGTTTGACCCTTTTAAAATTACAAATTACCGAATCAAATGCAGCAACAGATGAGGCCTGATAGGCTGAAACCTACGTATAGCGCTGGTTCAACCCCCGATGACGTGCTTTCTCTTTTTTTCAATTTCTGAACAAAACCATTATATTACATATATAATTTCTTAAATACCTATTTTGTTGTAGAATATCTTGTAGAGTATATTTTTGTCAATAATAAATGTGTGTTTCATAATAATGATCAACTAGTAACTTTGGTAGGAGGAATTAAAACTTATTCCTATCTCGCATCAAAGGAGGTTTCCAGTTAAGTAGGATAAAAGATAGGGTTTGGTTTACTAAACTCTAAAAATTGATTAAAATTTCAGAAAATAAAATCTGTTTAATTGAGCCTCGTGGTGCGCGAAGTCCCCACGAACGTGTTCTATGCCTAGAGAGTGTAATAATGTAAGGTATGTAGGCAGATGGGAGACCATAATATCGAACAGTAATGCAATCACTAATATCAATATGACAGTATCATATTTTCAGTCATGAGACAGTCTCAGTATATTATAAAATTACACAAAAATCAAAACGAGCAGATTTTTGGGATATTAAAGCGTCATGACGCATGTACGTCGCAAGTGAATCACATGTGAGCTTTATGTGCCCGAAGTTGTTGAGATATTTATGCGCCATAACTCAAGTAAGGGTCGGCCAATTCGGCCATAACTCTTGAGAATCACATCAGATAGCCTGATATAGATTTCCCATTGCCAGTGGTATGGTGACCCATTAAAGCCACTATACACCTTTTAGTTATTAATTTTTGCTTGAATTAAATTTCGTTTAATTAATGTTAATTTTCAAATGGAATAGGCCTACAATTTAAAAAAATATTAAACATACTTTTATTTTATTGAGTACCAACTGAGGTTGTTAACTCCATTTCAGTCATTTTTCGAAAAAGTGAAAGGCCTGAATTTATACTTTCTTTTTGTTATTGTAACCGATATATGTGATAAATCTTTCTTTATTCTATATAACCTGCTTTTAATAAACTTAGTCTTTTTTATTTTATTAATATGATATTTATAAATATATTATGTACTCCCATCAAATTTTATCTACACATACATTATTTTTTGTACATTATTTTAGATAATATATTTTAAGCTGCTGTGAATTTGTATGCTCTATATGACCTACCATAAGTGTACAAGGGTTTTCCATAATTATAACTCACTCCACAGTTCGTTTCATTATGTCTGATATCAATGAACACCGCTCCTTGGCTTACTTTGCTGGGGGCCCGTCTCGTATAGCCACCAAAGTTCTCGCGAAGGTGCAGTCTGAACTCCTGAGTAGGGACCACACTGGAATCAGCCCGTTGGAGATAAATCACAGATCGCCCGAGTACAACAAAATTAACGATGAAGTGGAAGCGAATCTTCGAGAACTCCTACACATTCCATCCAACTACAAGGTGATCTTTATGCAAGGTGGCGGTCACGGTCAGTTCGCTGCCATACCCTTAAATATCCTCCCGACTGATGGAGAGGCGGATTACGTACTCACTGGTTCTTTCAGTCAAAGGGCATTTAAAGAGGGGAAGATGTATGGTAAGGTAAACTTGGCAGCTCAGACAGATCCATTTACCTCGATCCCTCCAGAGGAATCCTGGGAGATCAGTGATAAATCCTCGTATCTTCACTACTGTGCGAATGAGACTATCGAAGGGGTGGAATTCCCGTTCGTCCCACAACACCCCAGTGGTGTCATCGTCGCTGATGTGTCCTCCAACTTCCTATCCCAACCCATCGACGTATCTAAGTTTGGGATCCTTTACGCCGGGGCCCAGAAAAACGTGGGAGCTGCGGGTTTAACCGTTGTTATAGTTCGGGAGGATTTAATAGGTAAACAGAAACCGTATTGTCCGTCGATATTGAATTATAAGTTGTTCTCTGAATATAAGAGTGTGTATCTCACGCCGCCGACTTTCAATATTTATTTGGCTAATTTGGTCTTCCAATGGATTAAAGAGAAAGGCGGTTTGACCGCTATGCGGGATCTCAGTGACCGTAAGTCGGCATTGTTGTACGATGTTATCGATAGATCTGGTGGTTTTTATCGCTGTCCAGTGGATGTGACGTGTCGCAGTAGGATTAATGTTGTCTTCCGCGTGGCCGGTGGCGATTTGGAGGTTGGGAAACGTTTTGTGGTGGAAGCCATGCAGCACGGGTTACATGGGGTGGCTAATTTGTCGTTTATGTCTGCGCTTAGAGCATCTTTGTATAACTCGGTTACTGTCGAAGAAACTGAGAGGTTGGCTGAGTTCATGAAGGATTTTATGGAAAAGGAGCAGTGAAGTCCTGTTTCTCTGTGTTAGTAAGGTGCGGGTGGTGTTGGGTCCTACCGATAGTGATAGTTAATTTGTAATCCGAGATATACACACTAGGGATGTTGTGAATGTCATATTTTTAAAATCCGCAGATGCGGATGCAGATGTCTGAAGTGACATCCGCACGGATGCGGATGCGGATGTCTATTAAAACATATATATTCTTGCCTGGCCTCCTTTTTACATCAAGGTGTTATACCAGCATTGTAATATTATATTCTAATCTTATTTTAATAAACTAACAAGAGTCTAAGGTTATAGAACAGTTCCATCTATGCCTATTCATGGCAAAGGCTGCCCAAATGCGTTGTAGGCCATGTGAGTGGTCGTTTGGTCCCCTGGCCTACGTCATGAAGTCTTGGGACATTATGTCCTGGCGTAATACAGTACAGTAGTTTATTTTGCATCTGGCCAAGTAGTAAGAAATAATTTTGATATTTTATACTCGATAATTTTAAGATAAAATAAAAAAAATTGCATTGTAATATTGCGTAGAACATAGTCAACCACAATTATGAACAAGAATGGTACAAGTGTATCTCCATGGAGGACGCCCCATAACACTTCAAATGGTTCTGTGTCACCCTCAACAGTAGACACAAATGTTGTCAAACCATCGTACGCTGATCTGATTGCTGCAATAATTTCATCAGGAATCCCATATAATGAAAGTATGCTGACCATACGTGAGCGAGAGACTGAATCAAAGGCCTTGAAGAAGTCAACAAAGATAACATCCAGATGCCTGTCTTTCTTTTTTGATAACTCTTCAATTATCCTTCTGAGTGCCAAAATGGGCTCCATGGTCCCACGACCTTTACGAAGCCATTCTGATTTCCACGGAGCAGGCTCTCAATGGGATCCCTGATGCGATTTAATAGAATTCTATTGTATAGCTTTGCAGCAATGGAGATCAATGAGATTCCCCGAAAAGAACCATAGAGTGTTAGGTTGCTCTTCTTGGGAACTGGCACCAGCTTATTTGTTTTCATTTCCTGTGGGATGCTTGTTGTTCGGTACATGTCTACTATGATAAGATAGATGAGCTTTAAACACTCAGGTATTTTAAAGACCTCAGGGGGAATACCATCTACTCCACTAGCACGATTGGTCTTAATGCTCTTTGCAGCAGCCTTCACTTCTGCAAAGGAGATATCGCCAATGGGAATATCTGGGAGTACAGACTCAGACACTTTTACTTCTATAAAGTTATCAGGCAATACCCAGTCATTATTGAGGAGTTTTTCAAATTGGGCCTTTCAACCATTGAGGCGATTGGTTGGTGATTCAGCCTTAACCTTGGTGGTTGGTTGGCTTTTCCTCCCAGTAAGCAAGTTGATCGATTTCCATGCCTGGGATGATTGCCTACTGTCATCAGCATCATTGATGGCATCAACCTGTTGGTTTATTCGCTCCTGTAGATTAACAGAGTACTGCCTGTTCAGGGACCTAGATGCAGCCTTAACTGCTTTCTTGGCCGCTGTAGTCTGTTTGAGTCGGGACTCTTTCTGCGCCTTATAGGGGTCATTTCGGCACCTCTGAATTTTGTGGTCAGTCCAGGAGGCCCTTTTCCTGTTTCGAGGGTATACAGGAACTGTTTCTGCAGCTGCTAACTTAACTGTTTGTGTGAAGGCAGTATAGCCCTCGCAGTGATCTGCCGGTTCTCACACTTGGCTGTTGCAACAGAGAGGACCAGTCATGCCGCGGCAAGGCAGATTTTGTTGTTCTGCTAGCACGCAGACTAAGTCTTATCTTGGCCACAATAAGGCGGTGATCACTGCAGAAGGGTCTAAGTGTAAATGCATTACAGTCTTGTATAGAGCTCCTGTATTTCCTACGAAAAAGAATATGGTCTATCTGGGACTTGTGACCACTGGGTCCACTATGAGTCCATAGCTTTCAAGTTCGCTTCTTGAACTGGGTTCCAGCCGAAAACAATCCATTTCCAGAGATAATTTTCAGATTTACAGATGCCTCACTTAACCAGAGGCGGAAATCCTGAGAGTTGGAGGGGGACATGTCCCCCCCCCCCCTAATATGATTAATACTACTTAATTAATTAAATTAACTAATTAATGCTAATAATAAATAATAATTCCCTCTAATATTGATAACACAAGCAATGTAATATAGTGTTGTTTTTCAATGGTTTGCGTTATGGGCGTATTACTCAATAGTATAGTTACTCAATAGGTAAGCAATGGGGAGGTCCCATATGTAAAATAAAAAGTAAAAAGAAATATAAAATAAAAATATATATAAAAATATAAAAAAAAAATATGAGAAGCGGCCCGGGGAAGAATATCAGGAATCGGGGTGGGTATGGATCTGGAACCACCCATAGTGGAAAGGGTGGATGACGAGTCCAAAGAGATACCGTCAATAGAGGAGACAGGATGCGAAGCAACAGCAAGGGAGTGGGTGGAGGAGACTGGGTTCAATGCACAGGACCTAGAGATGATGGGATGGAACACAGACGTTCCTGGCGAGTAGTGGTACGAGGATGGGGAAGAGTGGATGGCGAGATATCCGGAGAGATGTCTGGAAGAGATGCTGATCTAAATAAGGAGTATACCGATACTAGGGTGATCGAACAAGAAGATAAGGAGGATGAGGAATAAACATAAGAAGGTTGATCCAAAGGGAGAGGAGCCAATGATGAAGGATGATGGAAACAGGGAAGTTAGTGGAGATGTGTTGAATACAGGGCTAGCAGAGTGCGAGTTGGCATTAAATATTAAACCATTTTGTGTACCAAGGGTCATCGGGGGCTTTAAAGCCGGCGCACATACTGAGGGGGAGGCCACCAGAGGCGGAATTTACCAGTGACGATAAGATAAAGGGTGGCATTATGCCACCAAATGATAACAATATGAAGGGTGGCATTCTGCCGCCAGGGGACAATGAGGAATTCTGTGAGATAATGGGAAGGTCGGACCTGAGAAAGGAAAAGAGGGGGGGGGGGGGGGGGGCAGTAGATGTGGATATGAAACCTACCGATGAAAAGACAACCAAGGGTAGCATTCAACTACAAAAAGATGAATTTTATGAAGAAATGGCTACTCTCCAAAATGAAGATTTCTATGACAGCAGGGGGCATTCTACTACCCAATGCTACCCTACTGGTGAGGATCGAAAGATTAGATCTGTAGAGGTTAGAATTGGAGGAAAGATTGGGGCAAAGGATAGGAAGACCTACAGGTGGGTGGTAGGAAAGTGTTGCCTATTGGAGGGAATGCCCTAATTAGTTGAGTCATCCAATAAATTGGACTGAGGGGGGTGGGAATGAGGTAGAGATGCCCTTCCCACATAAAACATAAAAATAATAAATATAATTACGTATGTCTGATGGGTATGAACGTACTAACGTACAATGAGTACACCTGCACCAACGTACATATTATTATTTAGTTTAGAAGGGCATTATGTACATCTGATGGGTACGAATGTACTAACGTACATAATATTTAGGAGTAGGTAGTTATAATTACGTACGTCCGATGAGTACACTTGTACGAATGTACATAATTTACATACGCACTAAAGCTGGGTCAATGGGACCAATAATAGTACAAAATATGTACTATAGTAGAATTAGAAGGATACATAGTACCACACTAAGGGTTAGAAGGGTACACATTGCATGCGTCTGATGGGCACAATGTGCCAACGTATGTAATAAGTACCAATACCAGGTCAATGGGACCTATAATAGTACGTAATACAATACGAACTAAAATGGGCACTGAGGGCGCCACGTGAGGAGCTGAGGGGGATATGTAGGCATAGTAGAATAGACAGTGTAGGCCGCACGAACTAGGTTACTATAGTGCATAGCCCTTAGAGTATTGTTACAGACCAAGAAAGCTGTCTGGTAGGAAGCTAGTATACCTTGACATCTTCATCACCAGGAACAACAGATTTTTTTTAGAACAGTTTACAGAACTATGACTGCATTATTACTACAATAGGGGTGTCTGACAATGTGTAGGTTTTACTTTTTTGGTACCGGTATCGCCTAGCTAAAGAATTTCAATGGCCTCCTCACCCTTGCCAGTTGATTCAGAAGGTTACTTAAAATTGAATCGCTCCTTGTCGGATTAACAAACGATATGTGTTCAGTTCACGCCAAATTGGACAAAATGAACGACGAACTTAGCTCGTGAGTTACAGCTGTTGAATGCGACAATCGGATATTCGTGAAGAACTTAAAGAAGTGCGTCTTGAGAGTGATTATCATGAGCAGTACATCCGCCGTGACACAGTCCTGCTCCAGGGTCTACCTGAGGAAAAATCTACCCAATCGGATCGAAGCAAAGTGAAGTTGGTTCTTCTCGGGCTCGGAATTAAAGTGGAATCGATCGACGTGTTTCATCGACTTGGTTTAGCTAAACAAGCCCTTATCAGACCTTATATGTGGTGCACTCAAACGTTACCTAGGAGTTAACTAATTATAACAGGAAGTAAGTTAAGTCAGTTGGCTTAACTTCCTGCTTTCCGTAGTTGCCAGATTCTTTGCTTGCCATTTCTAGTAGGCAGCGGCGTCCAATGGGGCGATTGAGTTTCTGTGGAATGAAATTTAGCTTGCCCTTTTCCCTGAGCACTACTAAATCTACTGATCTTACTAGGCCATCCGCGCTAACGTATGTCTCCACGATGCGCACTGTCTACCAATACTTGTGTGGAAGATCAGAGTCTACTACTAAGACCATGTCGCCCACTCTGGCATTGTCTTTTACCGAAAAGCACTTGTTTCGAAGTTGTATACTGGGGAGGTAAAAGCGCTCAAAGTGGTATACGAATTGGGATGACAGTAATTGTGTCATCTTCCAGGTCTGTCGCAATAACTCGTCACTGTCTTCTGGTGTTGAGACTGGCAACATCACTACTTTCTTCTTCATCAGAAAGTGGGCTGGTGTGAGGGCCTCTAGTGCTTTGGGGCTGGTCGAAACGGTCATTAGGGGCCGACTGTTAAGATAGGTGGTCACTTCCTCTAAGATGGTACGGATAATTTCATCCATTAGGTAGGCTTTGCAGGGTAGTATGTGATGAAAAGCTACCTTTACACTACGAATTAATCTCTCCCAGCTCCCGCCCCACCAGGGTGCGTTTGCAGCATTAATGGACCAACTGGAAGCAGAAACCTTCAACAGCTCATCAACTTGATCCTGGTTCCATTCTTCTATAGAGCGTGCTATCTCGTTGTTCGCTCCTATAAAGTTCGTGCCTTTGTCGGTCTTCATTGTATTGCTGGTGCCATATCGACTGATTTGCCTACGTAAGCACAGGATAAAGCTGTTCATGGAGATATCATTAACCATGTCTAGTTGTATAGCGCGGCAAGTCATGCAGACGAAGATGATGCACCATCTTTTAACTATGGTTCGAGCCCTCTTGACTTCTATTGGTCCAAATAGGTCTACACCTGTATGTTTAAAGGGGGGCTCGTAACAGCTTACGCGTTCCTTTGGTAAGGGTGCTTCTAATTGAGTCATAGGCTGGCAATACAGTTTCCTACAGGGTAAACAGCTGCGCAAAACTTTGTTTAAGGCCTTTCTGGGCTTTACGAGATAATAGCGGGTACTTATTTCACTGAGGATGTGTTCCCTCCCCGCGTGCAACAGGGGATTGTGCACATCTTGTATTATTTTGTGTTGAATGGCGGGATCGTAGATAATAATAGGGAATATCGTGTCTTGGGAAAGGGGGGCGTTGGTAAGTCGGCCTCCCACTCTGATTAGGCCGTCGAACATCACACTAGAAAATTTATCGTTCGACTGCATAGCGGGATGCTTCAGGTGGTAGTCATATGTTGATGCCCTTTCCTGTACTTAAGATAATCGGAGTAATTGCCTATTTGTGTAATCTTCTTCGTGATCCAGCAACTTACTTTGCGTGAATTTTGCTTTATTACAACGATAATATACATACCGTTTCCATATTGTGATGGCGCGGCAAAGCTTGTGCCAGGAACTGTAATGGTCCAAGGCTTTGCTAATGAGCGGTGAAAGGCCGCCAGCCAAATCTGGGACTAAAAGGGTAATAAGGGCTTCACTGTCTGGGGGGCTTTGTTGGCTTATATTCTCACGTACATGCAGTGAAGATATGTCGATATTTCTGAATAGTTTTGATTTGGACGCTTTGTTCTTAGACTTAACGATTTCCGCGCCCTTTGCTTGTTGCCTTATTTCTGCGGGCGATAAGTTTGGGGGCCAACTATTCTCAGGGCCTTGCAAAAAGACAGGTCCCTGTAACCAACATTTAGTGTCTATCAGTTCCTGGGGGGTGGCACCGCGAGACGCAATGTCAGCGGGATTTAGTAATCCCGGACAGTGTCTCCACTAATCAACATTTGTTTCTTTTAATATTCGTGCCACACGATTCGTCACATATACACCGAACTGGCATGTCGTGTTGGTCAGATATTCTAAAACTTTTCAAACAATTTCGTAGGTCCCTTTCGTTCCAATAGGGTCCTTTGTGAAGGACCGGTACAGAACCATCAGGCCTTGTCCGACAGGCGTAAGCCAACATAGGTTTTGGATGTCTAGGTCTTTTCTCTAGAATTTCTAAAGCCTCGGGAACATTCTGACCTATTAACATTTGTATGCCTGGATAGTCTGGGTTAAAACGGGGAATATTGTGACTATGTACAAGGGTGTCATTATCCCAGTTATAAGCCTTGGCTTGACTTTTTGCAAAGTTACGGATAGCGACCATTTTAATATTGGAAACTCTATCTCGGCCACCGGTGTCCTGTGGTGTAGATAGGGATGCTTTATAATATTTTGTCTCGATCGTCAATTGCCAACGCTTCATTATCCCAGATAATGTTAATTTCATGTCGTGCCCTTGCTCCCCAGCAAACAAGAATTCTGCTAGTTCTGCATCAATGAAAGTACCTGTACTTCCGGTGTCCATGAGGGCGTTGACTATGACGCTATTACTTCCAGCATGGAGTCGAACTTGAAGTACCGGAAACTCTCGGACTCTGACATCCTGGAATGGCCAAGCGCTGGAGTCGCTCTCTACCTTGAAGCAGTCATCCAGCGCAGATTCTTCGTAGGTGAAGGCCTCATATATGCTAACATGGTTGCAGCACTCGTCGTCGTCCGATAACTCATCCGGACGAAAGGCATCTGGTCCCTCGTCAGATGAGTCATTCTCATAGTCGGTAAAATGCACATATTGATCCGGTTCCTCCTTAGGGGCTCGGTCTAGGTGCAACAAAGGGTGATGGGATCCCTGGCACACTGGACAAGTTTTTACATTTACTAATCTACACTTACGTCGCAAATGTCCTGGTCTGAGGCACAAAAAGCATGTTGACAAGTCCAAGACTGTCTGCCGTCTCTCTTTCAGGGTTTTCTTTAAGAAGGCATTGCATTTCGCAGGCGGATGTGAGTCTGTTTTACAAAGAGGACACTTAGGGTCAGTGCTGGTAGCTGTTATCGTATTGTAAGTTTTAGAGGCTGATTTTCAACTGTCCGTGGATGTTTTCTTTGTGGGGTTAACAAACTTAGGGGGAGGAGCCCTTCGATTTGATTTACCTTGACTACTATGCTTGTACTCGTTTTGAGAATTTGCGTCACTATAGTACACACTTTTGCATCCCTCGGCGTCTGTATCAGAGCAATCGGAGGGACACTCCTCATAATTAGTGACGTAGGCATACCGCCTTTTGGTTGTCGCTTTATCGGTACCCTTTGCGTCAGAACGGGTGCTCTTTTCCCGATTCATGGTGATGAGATAGGTAGAGGTTTCTGCCTTTTAGAAACTTCTGAATGAGTCCATATCTGGGAAGCATCTATGCTTGAGTTTATAGTTATACGTATATCTATCCCATCTGGTTCCCGTGGAGCCCTTGGGCAATGCACTAGAAACAAACTGGACCGTCATAATAGTATCGTATACTTGTTTCTGCCCAAGCCAATCAAGCTGGCGACAGATTTCCTCCACTTCATCCCTAAACTCTACCATCCCGTTTTGAGTGGATCTGTTTTTAGAGATTAATCTGTCATACATGTTACGTGCCAAACTTTCTTCGTTTCCATACCGCTCCTTTAAGGTATCCCAAACAGTGTTAATGCCGTCTACATGGCCCACACATCTGCCTGTTGCCTGATGCGGCCATCTGTTTTGGGGGTCCCTCCAGACAGCTTATTAGGTATCTAAGCTTTTCACGTTTGCTTAGTGGGGACTCGAGAATACTATCTTTACAGAATTCTGCAGAGGGTAGCCACTTCAGTTCGTCGCCATCAAATTTTAAAATTTGACCCGAGGAGACACACTGTCGGGCTTCATTCCTAGCCATATATCTGGTTAAGTCAGCTTGTACTCCCGAAGAATTTAACATAATTTCTGTTAAATGCGAACTTTGGTCGTTCTGATATGCCGTGTTTTCGGCATGGATGCCACTCACATCTGAGGCACGTTTCAGAATTTTTACGCCCTGTGACGCTGCTTGCGGGTCTGCTTTCCTATTTATTATTGTGATTGGTCTTGCATTAAGGCTATTTGTTGTTCTAAGTTATCAGTCCTTAATGCTAGAGACTCGTTTTCATGAGACAAGGAATCCTTTCTTTGTAACAAAGAATCAATGATTTCTCGTGAGTCATTGTTGTCCAGGGGTCTGGGTTGTCTGACTTCTGGCACACGATTGTGAGTGTTCTGTAGGTTGGGGTCTAACGGGGGTACATAGGCCTCTGTATGTGTAATAAGGTCACCTTGGGGAAGCACCTCAATGGGAGCGTCTGGCGCAAACCTGACACTACCTCTGGGGTAAGTCCTTCCCTGTCCGTCACTTTGAATTGGCATCCCCCCGCCGGATGACAACGGCGCTCCTGGTCCCGGATGCCGGGTCCCCACTATTACCGGCGCACTAGCAGCCAAGTGGGTCGATCCGGGAGCCAGGTGCCTGCCATCCGGTAGGTTTCGCTGACTATAATAGACGGTTGAGCGAGGATTTATCTCCGCTTTCGTTATTGGGGATATATTTGTGTTGAATGACACCCTTTCATCCCTTGTCTTAGCTAAAGTGCTAGACAGGTAGTTAGGCTTGGGAGGTTCTGGGCAATCCATACGAGGAATATGGTTCGAGATGGGGCCTATTGGTGGTATAATATCTCTATCGCGGTAAGGGGTTGCCGCTATAGTTGGGTGTGGAACTACTACTGGGTCAATTGGCTCGGCTGATACACTACACGATGGGGGTGCTACCATCTGGGATGGCTTCCGTTCCCGTGGATCTATATAGATCTTGAACCCAGGATCATTCGGCTCATCTTCCTCCTGTAACCTACCCAGTGGGGGCCGTGAATCCAGCGATCTCAGGTGGTTTAAATCAGTTGGCTCTGGGGGCATCCTGTCTTTTATATGGAGGCAGGTCCAGCAGTGCCACTCTAACAGCTCTCTTTCGTAGAGTAGCTACCACTTTCACTAGCGTCGGTGGGGTTTCCTTCATCCGACGAAGCATAAGTCCCTTTATACTGTCTATCTCATCCTTGGTTTGAACCTAACTTTTCCTTGCGCTGATTTTCACTCAACCGTTTCAGTGCTATTTGATTTGGTAGAGCTATGTCGGCTTCTAAGTGTTCATTATTTTGCTGCTCAACTTCTAACTGTAACTCATTACGTCGCTGTTCAGCCTCTAACCGCAACTCACCACGTCGCCGCTCAGCATCATTTCGTCGCTGGTTTGCGCTCAACTATAATTCCATTCCTAATATTTCCTTATCAGCTGCATGCTCTTCTACCTGTGCTTGTATGTCTCGCTCGGCTTCTATTCCTTCTAGAACTGTCATTGATTCAGGACTAGAAGGGGCTAAACCCTTTAACCTCCTACGTAGTTCAGCCTCTCCTATTATAGCTATGTAATACTGTAGGTGTCGTGATAAGGCGTCCATGCCTTCACCCTCGTCGGAATCTTCCGAATCTGTGCGCAAGTCTCGCGGTACTACTGTACCGGAACAAGCCACATCGACACCAGGGGGAATGGTTAACCAGCTACCACAGCTACTTCTGCTGCTGCTGACTATGGCAGCTAATTCGGCGTCATGATGTCTACTAGACACTTCCCAGGAGGCGGACAAGACTAGATGGATTCTGCAGACTAGTTCCTTGACTTTAAAGTATGCAGCTGGGTTAGGTCTAGGGTCAGGCTGTACAGTCTGTAACTCATGTGTAAGGGTTCCTATGCGCTGATTAAATTCAGTTACTTGGCTATAGACCAACGCAGATAGTTCTCCTGTGCTGCATGGGACTTGGGGAGCCTTTAACTTATATAAGTCAGCCCACGCCATGTCATTAAACCGGAAAAACCTATGAAGTTCCTGATGGTTAATGTAAGTTTATCAGATGGTGCAATTCCTCCCCATAGTCTCCCTGTTCAGCAGCTACAGCTCCAGTGGTTATTCTTTGCTGGTAGCTGTCAATCTCCTCCAGCAGGCGAGCTAGTCTAGCCTGTGGGTGGACCGGGACTGTCTCGTCCGCTAAGTTCTGAGAAAGGGTGCTGTCGTCCAGAGGATGCAATTCCTCATTGTTGTTAGGTGAGGGGGCGAACATAATGGGGGATGTGTCCATAACTAACAGTGTTGGTGAACTTCTGTGATTTGTACAGGGTCAGTTGTGAGCGGTTCTACTTCCTCATTGTTCACAATCCCTCCAGTAAACTGCCTAGTTCTTATACGGGACCTGTGCCAAGATTTCTTACTAGGGATGGGTGGTGCAACTGAGTTAGTAGTAGGAAGAATTTCAGTAATTGGACAGTTATAGGTGGCGGACGTCGAGCAGATGGCCGGGTCTTGGTATCTGATCTTGAGTCATGTTAAGTCAATAGAATCTTTACACAAGCTAAGTATAGTAGCTACAAATAGATTTTAACTAAGTATTATTTCTGTAAAGCAAAGAATTAATCGTTAGCGGTATTTTCTATTTGCGCCACCTAGAGAATAAATAATTTGACTGTTTTGGGAAATACAATGGTTTTTTGCTCCCGCTGGGTGGCTTTATTTTCAACAAATTAAAACGCCCTGCTAAAGGAAACGGGAGTAACAAGTATCACAGAAGCCTTTATGCAATTCCAGTCTCTCCGCTAGTAGTCGCTGTCTACAGTGATTCCAGTAGATGCTGTCCATTGCTGTCTACTTAATGATGGTATTCAAGAATGTCAGGTATGAGTTATTGTTTAATGAGAGGTGTGGAGATCTGGGTTCCACAAATTGGATAAGCCAATGAATGTAAATAATATCCAACCACCGTTGTGTATTATTGGTGACAGGGATGAATTGTGTCTTGATGTACAAGGCGAGTTAGCAGCAGCAATGCTGGGAACGGAATTTGGTATGTCGCGACTAGGTAGGTTAGACAAAGGGGTTTTAGTCTGAGTTGAAGCCGTTTGGCGACAAGCTGTCTGGTATGGTATGTCGTCGTGGGGCGAGATGTAAATCGCCATGGGGTGGATCAAATTGGGGGTCGCAATAAATCACTGGCACTTAAATAATGTGCGAAGTTTGTTTGTCAATCTCAAGCACGAATGCTACTGAGGTTATTCCTGCAAATAATGTCGTTATAAATAAATATATGTGTCTGAAGTCGCCTGCAATCCAAACAAATTACTATGTTCAGAATGTAATTAGCGTGGGTGTCTGTTCCCTTGAACTAAATACAAGGATTAATATGCGTCGATATCTGGCCGGTTTTTTACCTGTTAAACAAACAGTTTAATGGCCTAGAGAAGAATGTAATAATTAAGTAATGATGGTACGTAGGTAGTAAAACGTACTTACGGTATATGGGGGTTTGCAACACTATGTTGCAAGTTTATAATAATAAACAGTTAGTTAGTACAACAGTAATATGTACGTACAGTAAAACAATAAAAATATATGTACCGGGTTACTTAGTTGCGTCCGTTACACACCGCTTAAATACCAATTAAATTATTAAGCTACGGTAATGAGTGTAGTAATTTATCTGCAATTAATCGTTTCACACGCAGTATGTCCTCACACTCCCTCGGGTGTTTTGGATTCACACTGACTTCGCAAACTGACGACTAATAATGTTAAATTAAACCACAGCCACACAAGCAGACTCTTTAACTCAATTAGTGATTTTCACGAATATGCACCTGCAATAACTGCATTCGCACAATACTGCACAACAAATTTCACAAATGCTAGTATAATATTGTAACACATCAAACCAAACTACAGTATCACACCAAATAATCGCGGGATTATCAATATTATCTTTTGTCAATAACGCTCCCCCTGTTTTGCAACTTTACGCTTCACGTGCCGCCGGCCTACGATTTTACGCCTCCCTCGGGGAACATAGGTTTTACAGCTCACGTTCGGAGAATTTACACGTTGTGTACAATGTAATGTTTCAAATCCTTTAACAATTCGTCGACAAAGCATTCAGTTCTCAATATCAAATAAAATAGAATCATACGCAAATAACACAACACCTGTTCTACGCGCAATTGAAGTAGTTTATTTACACGGAAGCCGCTGTGCGAAGTAGGTATAATAAAACTGCAGTTTTTATCATAGTCCACCACCACAGCACACTTGATGTTCGAGATGTTAATGTAACTAAATGTAATATAACACTGCCTTAGGGACAATGTTTGGAAGAGTATTTTACTGTCCGGGAGGCAGTAAATTGGAAGCAAGTATTTTACTGTCAAGGCGTTTATGGGAGGCTAACCTGAAAATGCCTAGCAAGCCGTTATGTAGTTCTTATGAGTGTTATCAATGCCTCGGGATACCTGCCGCATAGCAGGAACACTCACGAAAGTGTGGGGGTATATATATATTATCTAATATATATATCTTAATGAGATCTAGAATTAGTTACTGTAAGTATAAAGCCTCAGCACTTACAAACTGCTTCAAAGGGGTGCGATAGTTACGTGTAAACCGTTCCGTTATATTGTGTTGTTGGCTAGTAAATGTACGTATGACTTACATATATCACAGGTAGGACACTACGTTGGCCTAGTGCGTGATAAGCGCACGGTTTACTCGAATCACTTGCTTTGCTGGTAAATAATAGTTACTAGTTGGGAATAATATAGCAGTACTATGGACACACACATTCGCATTAAATGAACCGAATCTTATTACTGACAGGGCGCAATATACACTCACGGTGTGGAAATCGAGTTGGTCTGATCTCTGGTCCAATATATTCATCAACAAGTAATGCAATAATAGTAAATGCAAACATAAGTTATAAATTGCAAATGATTAGTGATTAGTTATCAAATTAGCAAGTGATTAGGTAAAATATTGCACGCCACTGTAACTAACGTGGCTTGCTGGGCTATAAAATTGATGTAAAGTACCTGAAGATGGTATCAGGTTAAGCCTATCGTGTCAAGGTGGACAGCAGATTATATATGGATACAAACAATGCTCAGTGAAAATAGAACAGCCAATAAGACGCAAGAATACCGGCTTCGGTAGTTACCAATGAGAGTTCAGTAATACCACAACTGTTGTTAGGCAACATATAAACAACTTTATGGGCTATTCAATACACAAGAAGCACAAATATTATATGCACTGAAACCGAATAATAATCTGATAAAAATATAAGATTTCTGTATACAGTTAGCATTGGCAGCAAAACACGGGTGGTTAAATGGCACCTAATTCTCTACGATAAATCTCTGTGTTTGGTAGGGCAATTTGAAAATGTGTCTTACATTAATGTTTCATGAACTATAAATAAAATAAAACATCTGAATTATATTAAAAACTTTCAAAATAATAGCACCAAATATGTCGTTAGACTTGATTACTGTAAGAAAAAAAAGATACTGACTACTACTGGCTACTGATCTAGAGCAAAAACGGCTCTAACGATTTTGATGAAATTTTGCATGGACCGTGATAATAGATTTCTAATGGTACTTGTGAAATCGCGGTTTAAATTGAAACATCTCAACTTGTTTTATTTCGAAAAATAGCCCCAAAACACGAAAATTGCCATAGGCGCAATGATAAAACACCAGCTGGCACTCATGAAATATGTATAGAGATGTCCTGGTCATGCATTCAATAGGAAGGGCAACTAACAAAGAAGTACTTTCTGTGCCAAGTATTATCACTCTACTCTATCCAAATTTTGCCATTTTTTGGTCAAAAATATGCTGATAATTTTTTTCAAATCAGTTTCTAGAAATTTTGCCAGTACATATTGAACAGCCAATGCAATGCTACCTGAAACTGAAAACAGAATTGAAATTCATTGATAAATGACAAAAGTAGTAGCAGTTTATGTGAAAAAATTTCACTTACTGAGAAAAATGGGTTCAAAGTGAAAAGTGCTAAATTTTGCTTATAATAATCTATATCTCAAGAAGTAGTTCGATCTAGAGCATGAAATCGGTGCCTATACCCACTAATTCGGTCACTGCGGATTCAAAAATAACAATCTCAGCCCGTGGTAGCCCAGCAAAGTCACATCCTTCGAAATTGCTACTATACAGTCCCGCTCTCAAAAAGCATTCCTTTGATCAAACATTGATCAAACATTGATCAAAGTTTGATCAAAATGTGTCCATAGAATATCATTGAAAGTAGCATTGACATTGAAATGACATTGATGGCATATTGAAATGACCTTGAAATCGATGGACCGAAATTCCAGACTTTCTGTCTCATATTGAAATGACATTGAAATGATTTCAAGGTAACAGTTTACATCGCCCTTCTGCGGCATACCTTTGAACTCAGATTCCCGCCGAGAACTGGCTTTTGTTAATGGCCAAGCCGCGATGTGATTGACAGGGCGGTGGATGGAGCTTGCTTGACTTTGTGGATGGACAGCGATTGGATTTACATGGCGGTGTTGTGGTAGTGTCCCAGACTGAGTTTTGTTCTTGTAGGGCAGGGCCTATTATTACACCAACAACTAGTTCAGAAAAACAGCCTTTGGAATATTTTTAATTTATTGTTATATTAGAAATTGTTTCAATGTTCCTTAAATCAGAATCAAGGCCAAAGACCTCCATTGACCTAGCAGCGCGATGGCTGCCGTTGCATTGCATTTGCTTATACAGTAATTGTGTAAATTCGACAAGCTTCCTGCCTGCCCCTGTCTCTAATTATACTAATAAATGTAAATAAATAAATCCAAGCGCCAGCGCCAATCTAAATTTTTCTATCTTCTTTTCCGTTAAGATTTTTCTACCTTCTAAATTTTTAGCAGGTCTTTTAGCGGGTGCCCCTAAAATACCTTCTAAAAATTTACGTAATTTAATTTTAATACTCTGATAAGGTAATTTTATTGAAAACCTAATTTGTTTTAAAGTACACTATGTTATGTACAATGTACATCATTAGTTACGTATTTTTTAATTAAGTTTAACGTATTGTAATTATAATTTTTTAAATATTAAAAATCAAATTGGGTTAGTAATACTTATTCAATTATGCTCATTCATTTTTAATTAATGGAGGGTTTTAACCATCCGGCCGACAAACCACACTTTTGCTCACAGGTCGTTGTAAGACAAGGCATCAATATAACCCCAGTGAACCCATACCCTCTCTTGGTGTGGACTATTACTATATCATTGTACAAGCTGCGGACCTGCACCACCCCCCCCCCCCCCCCCCCCCCATTATAATGTGTTGTAGCCATCCACCCAACCCATTGCGTAACTCAGAATTAAACTCCACACAGCACAGCCCATACCTGCCATTGCTTTCATTACGCCACATCGCCAAGTGGAGATTCAATTGTAAATTATTATAATCATTATTAGATTGACAACACAGTGTTGTGGTAGTGTACCAGTACCAGACTGAGTCTTGTAATAGGCCCCACTAACAACTCCGGGCTACGTTCTGAAATACAGCCTCTGGAATATTATTAAATTATTTTCTTTAGAAATTATTCACTAGAAAGCCAGTCTGTCAATTTAATCGTCCAGTATCAATTCCCGCGGGCTAATACAATTTATTTTCGGGCTAAGGATGCCCTGCCCACTGGCTAAGAACGCTTGCGGGTAAACGATTCCCATTTTGTGGGCTAAGAATTCCCGCGGGCTAAGTCATCACCCAACCGAACATACAGTTCACTGTAACTGCTTTACTCGCATCTCTGTAACAACAACCCAAATGCTGTGATTCACAGTATGCGATTTCACCGTGCTGTCACCGCAAGTGTATCTGAGAACAGGCCCATTACTGGTACAGCTACAATTAGTTTCCACATACAATTACACAATACACTACATACAATAACGTAAACAATACACATACAATTAGTTCAGAATTAAACTCCACACAGCCCCTACCCGCCCTTGCTTTCATTACCACCACACCGCCAAGTGGAGATTCAATTGCGGCTGTTATTTTCTGATAATCACTGTAAATTATTATAACCTAGGCGGTCCGGTTTAAATAACGGCTATAGCGTACAAACCTATGGTATGATATGGACGTGGTGTCCTGTGGGATCGTCAGACATCCTACAGAGCACATAGAGCATTACACACACAGGGAGAGCGAGAGAGAGAGAGAGAGGGCTGCTTGATTGACACACGGCCCAGTGGGAATCTAGACTTTGAAGTGCACCGCCTTTGGTAGAACTCAATGGTAGGATTTATAAGCCTGGTTCATTTCAATATTTGATCAAACTTTGATCAATGTTTGATCAAAGTTTGATCAATGTTTGATCAAAGGAATGCTTTTT
>JAUCBJ010003312.1:0-53891 GCA_032718475.1 Nemertoderma westbladi
GATGGCCACGTTAATCGATGCGTTAAAGATCTAGGATCGAGTTACCACCCGTGGAACCGTTCAAATTCGATGGGAGTAGGCCGGAAGAATACCTACAGTTTCGGCGCATGTATAGTAACGAAATACTAACGAAGAACTTGACGCAGGCGGAGTGCCTAAAGTATCTGCAAGTATATACAGGGGGCCCAGCATACGACATCGTGAGGCAATACCAGGGCATCGAGGGCGGCTTCACGATGGCATGGCGGGCACTGAGACAGGGAATACGGGCACCCGGCCAAGATCATCCGGCAGACCCTGAGAGGCATAACATCGGGTGGCCTACAGGATAGCCCCGTTAGCATTAAGACATTCGCGAACAAGGTCGAGAAGGCGCTAATCGTGCTAAAGACGCTAGACGCGCCATACGAACTCAACGCATCCAACAACATCACTACGATAGCCCAGGCACTACCGATGTGGCTGCGCAATAAGTAGAGGAAAATCGCTTTCTCCACTCGAGATAGGAAGGGTGCGGAACCGGGTTTAGAAGAGATGTCAAGCTTCTTAAATTACGAAGCCGAATTAATAACAGACCCAGTCTATAGCGAGGATAGCCTGGGAAAGGGACCAAAGACCGAGTACAGTAGACCGAAACCAGAACACAACGCGTCGAACGCATTGCCGAAGCTCAGACAATCAGACTGCCGTACGCAGCGACGCAGGGGACTGCTAGTCCACAGGTAGCCTGGGGTAAGACCACATCATGGAGTGGACAGGGGAAAAATAACAACACAAATAAACATAACCCCAGTAGGCCGAACCCAAACAATAAGAATAGTAGGGACTTTGGTACAAACGCAAGTGCGATACGTAGCGCACTGTATAAGGACGGCTACAACCCAGAGAGCAAATGCCAATTGCACACAAATGCACTACATCAGACCATGAACTGCAGGTACTGGCAAGCGCTACCCAGGGAAGATCAGGTAGAATACGCGAGAAGAAATGTAATCTGTTCTCAGTGTGTCATGGGTGGACATAGGGCCGTTCAATGCGAGGAGACGCCGATTAAGTTCGGTCAAAGCAAAGGCCAAATGATGGCAACGAGCACCGTAGGGGCGAAGAAGGGAGGAACGGTACTACTTGGGGTAGTACCAGTGCGAGTGATCGGGGAAGGCAACCGATCAGTGACCACACTTATGCTGGTCGACAGTGGAGCTGCCTTCACATTAGTCGAGAATTGGGTGGCCGAGGAGATAGGATTGAGAACGAGGCCAAGTAGAATGGCGGTAACAACAATCTCCAGCAAAGATGAGATACTCGAGATGAGAACCGGACGGTGCGCGATAGCAGCAATAGCGCCGGGATGCGACTACGGGGCGAGCATCGACCCCATCCAAGTGATAGAGTCAATAAATATCAATGCCAGGCAGCCAACCAACATCGAGGTCGAATAATATAAATTCCTGGATGATATCGACTTCTCAATCCCAGAGGTGGACGTCAGGAAGGTATCCATCATAGTAGGAATGGACTGTCCGACGGCCCACGAAAGAATGCAAACGGTCTTCGGCGAAGACAGGCAGTGTGACCCGGTGGCGATATTGACACCATTCGGGTGGACGTTGAG
The DNA here is from genome assembly GCA_032718475.1 of Nemertoderma westbladi. NCBI lineage: Eukaryota > Metazoa > Xenacoelomorpha > Nemertodermatida > Nemertodermatidae > Nemertoderma > Nemertoderma westbladi. The sequence continues at coordinate 1,613 of JAUCBJ010003312.1, forward strand.
TGGCCCAATTAAGAGTAAGATACCATTTAGGATGTCGGAGACATCAGGATGCATGTTCGCGGGAACTATGCAAGAAATTGGTGATGAAAGAGCGGAGGAACAGCTCAAGAGACTGCTCAGGCAGGATTTTGAGGGACTGAAGGAAACCGGGGTCGGGACCTCGGTAGAAGACAAGCAGGCTCAGCAGAGCGTAAAGGAATCTATGAGATGCGACGAGGGGCGGTATACTATAGGAATGGTATGGAAGCTACCGAAGCTACCTCTGCCCGATAATAAAGGAATGGTACTCACGAGGCTTCGTAAGTTGAAACAGACGTTAAAACGGAGCCCCGAAAAGAATGAGTACATTCATAAGACAATCAGAAAGTACGTCGAGAAGGGATGGGCCGTGGAGTTACCGGTCGACGAACCAAACACGGACAGGACATATTACCTGCCACTCCACGTGGCTTTAGATCTGAAGAAAGGTAAACTGCGGATGGTAGTGGACGCATCGGTAAAGACCAACGGGAAATGCCTAAACGACTATCTGCTAGAGGGTCCCAACATATACAACTCAAGGATAGAGGTCCTACTCAGATTCAGGAATGGGAAACACGCCTTCACCTGTGACATAGAAGGCATGTTCAACCAAGTCCGTATGACGGAATAGGATAGCGACAGTCAACGCTTCTTATGGTACAACGGCGACGTGGAACCGTCGACAATACCGATGTACAAGATGATAGTACAGAATATGGGAGCCAAGTCGTCTTCATTCACGACGACAATGGCCGTAAGAGACACAGTAAAGGGAAAGGAAGATAAATATAGTACTAGGGCCATCGATATGATTCGACGCGGCTTCTACGTAGACGACGGGATGGACTCTGGAAATACGGTTAAGGAGCTACTGGACACAGGGCGCGAGGTTCGCGACATCCTTAAAGGATCCGGCTTTAACCTAACCAAATTCCAATCCAGTTCGAAGGAATTTATTGAGGCGATAAAAGATGAGAGACCAGGATCGACCATGGATAATCCCACAACAGCCAAGGGGCAGGACATGGTGAACAAGAGGATAGAGTCTCAACAGAAGGCACTGGGAATCGTGTGGAACAGAGAGACAGATGAACTGAAGTACCAGTTGAGTCAGGAGGGCGCAGACATCCACACAAAGAGGGGCTATATGTCATACATAGCAAGGATATACGATCCCCTAGGCCTAGCATCCCCACTACTAGTCACGGGGAAACAGATACTCAAGAGAGTATACAAGCTAAAGGACGAGTGGGACGCAGAGGTCCCGGAAGAGATTAGAAAGCAGTGGTATAAGTGGACAGAGAGTCTGGAGCAGATGGGAACATACAGCATGCCACGAGTGTATTTCCCGGATGGGGACATGACGAGTCTGGACCTACACATGTTCTCCGATGCGTCGTTAGAGGCATACAGAGCAGCACTCTATTTAGTACAACGAGAGGGGGCTCACAAGCCCAGACTCGCCTTCAGCAAGGCGAAGTCAACACCACCAGATTCAGCATCGGCTCCCAAGCTAGAATTGACAGCTGCGAGACTAGGAGTTAGGGCCATGGCTTACATAATGGATGCTATTCCCAACATAGTGGAGACCCACTACTGGACGGATTCCATGGTAGTACTTGGTTGGCTACATAACGAAAGGACGAGATACCCTATATTCGTCGCAAATAGAGTGGACGAAATAAGGGCGACCACAGAACTGGAAAGGTGGCACTACTGCCCAACGGACGAGAACCCTGCGGACTTGTTATCGAGGGGCGTGGTACGCCACACTTTCTTGAAGAAGGAAGTATTGTGGCAACACGGGCCACAGTTTCTGAGCGATAAGGAGGCCTGGCCGCCGATGAGAAAGGTGGACCCGGGCTCAGGAGAAGTAGTGTCAGAAGGAGAAGAGGGAGATTCAGAGGGAGAAGAGATATACTCCCAGATGGTGAGGGAGATTAGGGACGTGCAACCAAAACCAGGAGAACTGTGCGATAACCCGACGGATAAACTCCTTAGCTACAGTTCTAGTTGGTACAAGACCAAGAAATTGGTGGCGTACTGGAGAGCCTTCGGGAATTTCCTCAGGGGAGTTGGCAAAGACGTGAAGATCAGAACGACAATAGATCTGGAAGGAGCAGCCAAAGCAGTCATCCGCTATGAGCAGAGGAAGAACTACGGCGACGAGGTGGAACGCGTCGGCAAACAACAGCATCTCCGACGGGACAGCGAGCTGATCACGCTGTCACCACAACTTAATGACGACGGGATTCTAGTAATGAACTCTAGGGTGGGATACAACAACAGTATCGTCGTACCACCGAAGCCCATCATCATCCCCACAGGATCGCCGATAGTCCACCAGATTATCTGGGACTCCCATAAGTCGATATTGCACGGGGGCACCAACCGAACCCTCACGGAGATAAGGAGGTCCTTTTGGGTCAAACAGTTGAGGAAGAAGGTAAAGGCGGTAGTGTGGCAGTGCCAAACCTGCCGACGAGCAAAGAAGGAGCGAGCCATACAGGAGATGGCACCACTACCGGCGAGTAGGGTAAGATAGCACGACCCGCCATTTACGTATTGCGGTGTGGACATGTTCGGGCCGATAAAGATCAAGGTGATGCGGCACACAGAGAAACGCTACGGTATTATCTTCGTATGTAATAACACGCGGGCGGTAGGGATAGAACTCGCCCAAGATGCAACTGCATCGGCATTCATTAATGCCTTAGAAAGGTTTAGAGACCGCAAAGGTGGGACGATCGCAGTGATATACTCCGACAACGGGACCAACTTTGTGGGGGCGGAGAACGAGATGGCAGAGGCCTTGGATATCCTGGAAGGAGAGGAAGTCAGGGCAGCCATGAGGCGACAACAAGTAAAGTGGGAGAGGAGGACGCCGTATGCACCGCATACCCTAGGATGCGTCGAGAGACTCGTGGGTAGTTCGAAGCGTCTGATGACGAAGTTGATGAACACCCACATGGTTACGGAGGACGTGCTAAGAACAGTACTTGCGAAGTGTGAGGGTATCATTAATAGCAGACCACTATATCCAGAGAATGATGACCCTGAGTCACTAGACGTGCTGACACCCAGCCATTTTCTAATGGAGAGGCCAGCGACCATCGATATGCGGGGTGTAGACCCAGATGACATACACTCCCGCCAGAGTTGGAAAGTCGCTAAGGCGATAAGCGCAGAGTATTGGAGGAGGTGGGTTGAGGAATATCTACCCACGCTTCACAGAAGAAGCAAGTGGAGGAACACCAACAAAGAGTTAAAGGAGGGTGATCTGGTGATCGTCACCGATGATACCATCATCAACAACCAGTGGCGGTTGGCGAGAGTTGTGGGCACTTACTCCGATGAGGACGGAAGAGTCCGATTGGTAGAAGTGCGGATAGGTGGCAAGATAAGTGCGAAAGACAGGAAGACCTACAGAAGGGCTGTAGGGAAGTGCTGTCTACTAGAAGGAGCACCATAGAGTGGAGTAAGAGTGGTGTTTAGTCGTCCAAAGTTTTGGACTGAGGGGGGTGGGATTGAGGGCGAGACGCCCTTCCCACACATAAAATAAAAAAATAAAAAATAAAGAGAAAGTGATTATAGTACATAATAGGTACGCAGTAAGCAGATAGAAGTTAGATAGTAGGAAATTAGTAGTAAGAGGGTACGTAGTACCACTAGTTAGATAGTTAAGTCAGAAGTCAGTAAAAGGGTACATAATACCACTAGTTAGATAGTTCAGTCAGAAGTCAGTAAGAGGGTACGTAGTACCGTTAGTAAGAGAGTTAGAAGCAGTAAGAGGGTACGTAGTACCGTTAGTAAGAGTGAAGTCAGAGAAGTTAGTAAGAGGGTACGTAGTACCGGCTAGTAAGAGTGGAGTCAGAGAAGTTAGTAAGAGGGTACGTAGTACCGGTTAGTAAGTGTAGAGTTAGAGGAGTTAGTAAGAGGGTACGTAGTACCGGTTAGTAAGTGTAGAGTTAGAGGAGTTAGTAAGAGGGTACGTAGTACCGGTTAGTAAGAGTAGAGTTGGAAGTTAGTAAGAGGGTATGTAGTACCGGTTAGTAAGTGTAGAGTTAGAGGAGTTAGTAAGAGGGTACGTAGTACCGGTTAGTAAGAGTAGAGTTGGAAGTTAGTAAGAGGGTACATAGTGCCGGCTAGTATGAGTAGTAGTTAGTTGTAGAACTAGTTAGTAAGAGGGTGCGTAGAGTAGCGTTAGTAGTAAGAATTAGTGGCAGGGGGATATAAAATATAGTATATAGTAAGAGATAAGAGAGCACAATATATCATAAAATATTAACCAGAAAGGTCGGTAGGGTTAATAGCACAAATTTAAAAATTAAATTAAGGATATTAGAATCACCTCCGAGCTACAGAAGAGCCTTCAAGGTAGCCTTTGAAGGTCTGGTAGACCACCTGGGGCTGAAGGGTGAGTCGGTGTAATACAATGGCCCGCATCTAGTAGACAGGGAGGTGGATACACATATCACATGGGAGAAGTTGGAAGTGGATAGATCTGGGGAGAAGCGACTGGAAGAAGTCGCCAGGGGAGAAAGGCCGAGAGAGAACAAGGCGCGTTACGTAGACGAGCATATAATATAACATATGATAATAATAACCTTATAATAATTATATAAGTAAATCACGTATGTATATTATAAAGTACGTACCGTAGTCAAGCACAACCTTTTCCAATTAGCTACTGGGACTGGGAACTAATCGACCATGGTACTGTAGGTCACGGACGAGATGCTGACGACATCATACTTCTTGAGTGCGACGGCACAAAAGGGGGGTGAGGCTCGTCAGAAAAGAGAGGGTGAGATAGGGCGAGATATGAGTAACAGAGTGTGAAGTGCGGAGTGTGGAGAGAGTGTGGGCGCAATTCAAGTGTGGGGGAGGGGAGAAGTAAGAGGCGGAGTGAGGGACGAGGAGGTCCGAGAGTATGCGAGAGTTAGAGTGAAAGTGGAGGAGAGTTAGGGCGAAAGTGTTGGGGAAGCAAAATTGTGTGAGAGAAGCGCACGATCAGTCCAACACGGGACGCCAGATGTCTTGGTACAAGATAGGCAGAGTTGTACCAAGACGGGGTAGCATTATCGTACCCATAGGGAGCGGCACGGAAAGCCGACTCCAAGAAAAATAGACCCACCCCACACCCGATACTAGATCGGGATCCAGCGGAATTGTAGCGCACTAGAGGTGGATGCTATCTTCTCACCGGGGAGATAGCATGGGGGGGAGTGTTAGCTTATTCAATTCCGCTAACCACCCCATAAAGTGAGCCGTTAAGCAATATTGGGGAACACGAGGGTGATCAATCAACCTCGTGTCACCCCAACAAAGTGGGAAGGAGAAACCCCAGAGAACACACACACAATAGGGGTCAGGGGTTACACCCCTGAGAGAGAGGAGAGTAACAGCTGCGGGGGGGAAACACCACCGCAGGGCAGAGGGTGTAAAATAGGTTATTAGCCAATGGGGGGAAGGCATCGGCTGAGTAGTATAGTGCGGCCAACCGTGCAATATATATTACCAGTTGATTGTGTCATTTAATCAGTTTAGTTAGTCAGATCAGCTAGGGTGGAACGGCAACATCTATTACCGTCCACTACCGTCACCATATCATTTAATCAGTATTTACCGGTATATCATTTTAACCCTATTGACCGTGCTCGTACTACTCGTTTATTATATTTTATACATATGAACTTCAGGACTCTCAACTTAACTGACCCTTTTCATACACACGGCGGGGACGCGTAAATAGATAAACCCAAACGGATAAATCGGGATCCGTAGATCCCGTCACATTCCCCCAGCATCTAAAGTATTCCACTTCAGTGCAAAATATATAGAGCTTTAGTTGGATTTGAACCTATGCTTGCAAACTCTTTTGTGCTCGTATATTGTAATTTATTGTTCATGTAATGCAATATAACTCGGCTATTTAGTCTGTGCCTCAGTGAGGCATAGTCTGTGCCTCAGTGAGGCATAGTCTGTGCCTCAGTGAGGCATAGTCTGTGCCTCAGTGAGGCATAGTCTGTGCACCAGTGAGGTATAGTCTCTGCCTCAGTGAGGCATAGTCTATGCCTCAGTACCTCAGTGTGGCATAATATGTGCCTCAGAGAGGCATAGTCTGTGCCTCAGTGAGGCATAGACTGTGCATCAGTGAGGCATAGACTGTGCATCAGTGAGGCATAGTCTGTGCCTCAGTGAGGCATAGTCTGTGCCTCAGTGAGGCATAGTCTGTGCCTCAGTGCCTCAGTGAGGCATAGTCTGTGCCTCAGTGAGGCATAGTACAACGATAGTATAACTATTTAGTACAACGAGAGGGGGCTCACAAGCCCAGACTCGCCTTCAGCAAGGCGAAGTCAACACCACCAGATTCAGCATCGGCTCCCAAGCTAGAATTGACAGCTGCGATACTAGGAGTTAGGGCCATGGCTTACATAATGGATGCTATTCCCAACATAGTGGAGACCCACTACTGGACGGATTCCATGGTAGTACTTGGTTGGCTACATAACGAAAGGACGAGATACCCTATATTCGTCGCAAATAGAGTGGACGAAATAAGGGCGACCACAGAACTGGAAAGGTGGCACTACTGCCCAATGGACGAGAACCCTGCGGACTTGTTATCGAGGGGCGTGGTACGCCACACTTTCTTGAAGAAGGAAGTATTGTGGCAACACGGGCCACAGTTTCTGAGCGATAAGGAGGCCTGGCCGCCGATGAGAAAGGTGGACCCGGGCTCAGGAGAAGTAGTGTCAGAAGGAGAAGAGGGAGATTCAGAGGGAGAAGAGATATACTACCAGATGGTGAGGGAGATTAGGGACGTGCAACCAAAACCAGGAGAACTGTGCGATAACCCGACGGATAAACTCCTTAGCTACAGTTCTAGTTGGTACAAGACCAAGAAATTGGTGGCGTACTGGAGAGCCTTCGGGAATTTCCTCAGGGGAGTTGGCAAAGACGTGAAGATCAGAACGACAATAGATCTGGAAGGAGCAGCCAAAGCAGTCATCCGCTATGAGCAGAGGAAGAACTACGGCGACGAGGTGGAACGCGTCGGCAAACAACAGCATCTCCGACGGGACAGCGAGCTGATCACGCTGTCACCACAACTTAATGACAACGGGATTCTAGTAATGAACTCTAGGGTGGGATACAACAACAGTATCGTCGTACCACCGAAGCCCATCATCATCCCCACAGGATCGCCGATAGTCCACCAGATTATCTGGGACTCCCATAAGTCGATATTGCACGGGGGCACCAACCGAACCCTCACGGAGATAAGGAGGTCCTTTTGGGTCAAACAGTTGAGGAAGAAGGTAAAGGCGGTAGTGTGGCAGTGCCAAACCTGCCGACGAGCAAAGAAGGAGCGAGCCATACAGGAGATGGCACCACTACCGGCGAGTAGGGTAAGACAGCACGACCCGCCATTTACGCATTGCGGTGTGGACATGTTCGGGCCGATAAAGATCAAGGTGATGCGGCACACAGAGAAACGCTACGGTATTATCTTCGTATGTAATAACACGCGGGCGGTAGGGATAGAACTCGCCCAAGATGCAACCGCATCGGCATTCATTAATGCCTTAGAAAGGTTTAGAGACCGCAAAGGTGGGACGATCGCAGTGATATACTCCGACAACGGGACCAACTTTGTGGGGGCGGAGAACGAGATGGCAGAGGCCTTGGATATCCTGGAAGGAGAGGAAGTCAGGGCAGCCATGAGGCGACAACAAGTAAAGTGGGAGAGGAGGACGCCGTATGCACCGCATACCCTAGGATGCGTCGAGAGACTCGTGGGTAGTTCGAAGCGTCTGATGACGAAGTTGATGAACACCCACATGGTTACGGAGGACGTGCTAAGAACAGTACTTGCGAAGTGTGAGGGTATCATTAATAGCAGACCACTATATCCAGAGAATGATGACCCTGAGTCACTAGACGTGCTGACACCCAGCCATTTTCTAATGGAGAGGCCAGCGACCATCGATATGCGGGGTGTAGACCCAGATGACATACACTCCCGCCAGAGTTGGAAAGTCGCTAAGGCGATAAGCGCAGAGTATTGGAGGAGGTGGGTTGGGGAATATCTACCCACGCTTCACAGAAGAAGCAAGTGGAGGAACACCAACAAAGAGTTAAAGGAGGGTGATCTGGTGATCGTCACCGATGATACCATCATCAACAACCAGTGGCGGTTGGCGAGAGTTGTGGGCACTTACTATGATGAGGACGGAAGAGTCCGATTGGTAGAAGTGCGGATAGGTGGCAAGATAAGTGCGAAAGACAGGAAGACCTACAGAAGGGCTGTAGGGAAGTGCTGTCTACTAGAAGGAGCACCATAGAGTGGAGTAAGAGTGGTGTTTAGTCGTCCAAAGTTTTGGACTGAGGGGGGTGGGATTGAGGGCGAGACGCCCTTCCCACACATAAAATAAAAAAATAAAAAATAAAGAGAAAGTGATTATAGTACATAATAGGTACGCAGTAAGCAGATAGAAGTTAGATAGTAGGAAATTAGTAGTAAGAGGGTACGTAGTACCACTAGTTAGATAGTTAAGTCAGAAGTCAGTAAAAGGTTACATAATACCACTAGTTAGATAGTTAAGTCAGAAGTCAGTAAGAGGGTACGTAGTACCGTTAGTAAGAGAGTTAGAAGCAGTAAGAGGGTACGTAGTACCGTTAGTAAGAGTGAAGTCAGAGAAGTTAGTAAGAGGGTACGTAGTACCGGCTAGTAAGAGTGGAGTCAGAGAAGTTAGTAAGAGGGTACGTAGTACCGGTTAGTAAGAGTAGAGTTGGAAGTTAGTAAGAGGGTACGTAGTACCGGTTAGTAAGTGTAGAGTTAGAGGAGTTAGTAAGAGGGTACGTAGTACCGGTTAGTAAGAGTAGAGTTGGAAGTTAGTAAGAGGGTACGTAGTGCTGGCTAGTATGAGTAGTAGTTAGTTGTAGAACTAGTTAGTAAGAGGGTGCGTAGAGTAGCGTTAGTAGTAAGAATTAGTGGCAGTGGGATATAAAATATAGTATATAGTAAGAGATAAGAGAGCACAATATATCATAAAATATTAACCAGAAAGGTCGGTAGGGTTAATAGCACAAATTTAAAAATTAAATTAAGGATATTAGAATCACCTCCGAGCTACAGAAGAGCCTTCAAGGTAGCCTTTGAAGGTCTGGTAGACCACCTGGGGCTGAAGGGTGAGTCGGTGTAATACAACGGCCCGCATCTAGTAGACAGGGAGGTGGATACACATATCACATGGGAGAAGTTGGAAGTGGATAGATCTGGGGAGAAGCGACTGGAAGAAGTCGCCAGGGGAGAAAGGCCGAGAGAGAACGAGGCGCGTTACGTAGACGAGCATATAATATAACATATGATAATAATAACCTTATAATAATTATATAAGTAAATCACGTATGTATATTATAAAGTACGTACCGTAGTCAAGCACAACCTTTTCCAATTAGCTACTGGGACTGGGAACTAATCGACCATGGTACTGTAGGTCACGGACGAGATGCTGACGACATCATACTTCTTGAGTGCGACGGCACAAAAGGGGGGTGAGGCTCGTCAGAAAAGAGAGGGTGAGATAGGGCGAGATATGAGTAACAGAGTGTGAAGTGCGGAGTGTGGAGAGAGTGTGGGCGCAATTCAAGTGTGGGGGAGGGGAGAAGTAAGAGGCGGAGTGAGGGACGAGGAGGTCCGAGAGTATGCGAGAGTTAGAGTGAAAGTGGAGGAGAGTTAGGGCGAAAGTGTTGGGGAAGCAAAATTGTGTGAGAGAAGCGCACGATCAGTCCAACACGGGACGCCAGATGTCTTGGTACAAGATAGGCAGAGTTGTACCAAGACGGGGTAGCATTATCGTACCCATAGGGAGCGGCACGGAAAGCCGACTCCAAGAAAAATAGACCCACCCCACACCCGATACTAGATCGGGATCCAGCGGAATTGTAGCGCACTAGAGGTGGATGCTATCTTCTCACCGGGGAGATAGCATGGGGGGGGGGAGTGTTAGCTTATTCAATTCCGCTAACCACCCCATAAAGTGAGCCGTTAAGCAATATTGGGGAACACGAGGGTGATCAATCAACCTCGTGTCACCCCAACAAAGTGGGAAGGAGAAACCCCAGAGAACACACACACAATAGGGGTCAGGGGTTACACCCCTGAGAGAGAGGAGAGTAACAGCTGCGGGGGGGAAACACCACCGCAGGGCAGAGGGTGTAAAATAGGTTATTAGCCAATGGGGGGAAGGCATCGGCTGAGTAGTATAGTGCGGCCAACCGTGCAATATATATTACCAGTTGATTGTGTCATTTAATCAGTTTAGTTAGTCAGATCAGCTAGGGTGGAACGGCAACATCTATTACCGTCCACTACCGTCACCATATCATTTAATCAGTATTTACCGGTATATCATTTTAACCCTATTGACCGTGCTCGTACTACTCGTTTATTATATTTTATACATATGAACTTCAGGACTCTCAACTTAACTGACCCTTTTCATACACACGGCGGGGATGCGTAAATAGATAAACCCAAACGGATAAATCGGGATCCGTAGATCCCGTCACATTCCCCCAGCATCTAAAGTATTCCACTTCAGTGCAAAATATATAGAGCTTTAGTTGGATTTGAACCTATGCTTGCAAACTCTTTTGTGCTCGTATATTGTAATTTATTGTTCATGTAATGCAATATAACTCGGCTATTTAGTCTGTGCCTCAGTGAGGCATAGTCTGTGCCTCAGTGATGCATAGTCTGTGCCTCAGTGAGGCATAGTCTGTGCCTCAGTGAGGCATAGTCTGTGCACCAGTGAGGTATAGTCTCTGCCTCAGTGAGGCATAGTCTATGCCTCAGTACCTCAGTGTGGCATAATATGTGCCTCAGAGAGGCATAGTCTGTGCCTCAGTGAGGCATAGACTGTGCATCAGTGAGGCATAGACTGTGCATCAGTGAGGCATAGTCTGTGCCTCAGTGAGGCATAGTCTGTGCCTCAGTGAGGCATAGTCTGTGCCTCAGTGCCTCAGTGAGGCATAGTCTGTGCCTCAGTGCCTTAGTGAGGCATAGTCTGTGCCTCAGTGAGGCATAGTCTGTGCCTCAGTGGGGCATAGTCTCTTGCCTCAGTGCCTCAGTGAGGCATAGTCTGTGCCTCAGTGAGGCATAGTCTGTGCCTCAGTGAGGCATAGTCTGTGCCTCAGTGAGGCATAGTCTGTGCCTCAGTGAGGCATAGTCTGCGCCTCAGTGAGGCATAGTCTGCGCCTCAGCGAGACATAGTCTGTGCCTCAGTGAGGCATAGTCTATGCCTCAGTGCCTCAGTGAGGCATATTCTGTACCTCAGTGCCTCAGTGAGGCATAGTCTGTGCCTCAGTGCCTCAGTGAAGCATAGTCTGTGCCTCAGTGCCTCAGTGAGGCATAGTCTGTGCCTCAGTGCCTCAGTGAGGCATACTCTGTGCCTCAGTGAGGCATAGTCTGTGCCTCAGTGAGGCATAGTCTGTGCCTCAGTGAGGCATAGTCTGTGCCTCAGTGAGGCATAGTCTGTGCCTCAGTGCCTCAGCGAAGCATAGTCTGTGCCTCAGTGAGGCATAGTCTATGCCTCAGACCTAAAACTCGAGATTTTAGGAGTGCCTCAGGTCTTAAACCAGTGTCTTACAAATTCGGATGTTAACGAGCAAATTCGAACAATTCGAACAACTAGTGGTTGCGTTGAATTCACATCTCCCATAGGTCATGGGTTCGATCTCCGCATGGACCAGGGCAGTTTTCGTTTGGTCAGCAATAGGCCTAAATATACAAAATGCAGTATTATTGCCTAGTAACCAATTCATAGCTACTGTATGGTTTTCACTTGTGACATTTCGCCCTCTAGCGGCAGACTGGGGAACTTCAGACTACTCTGTGTCTACATAAAAGATAAAGCCTATATTGTAATAGATACCGACTGGGGGGTCAAAATTAAGTAATAATATATCTAAATAAGTCTCAATCATCTTGCCTCTTTATATTTTTAATCTCGATATTTTTACTCTCGATAATTTTCTACACTCGATACTTTTACACTCGATATTTTTACTCTCGATATTTTTCAACACTCGATATTTTTACTCTCGATATTTTTACTCGCGATATTTTTCGACATTCGATACTTTTACACTCGATATTTTTCAATACCCGATATTTTTACTCTCGATATTTTTCATAACTCGATATTTTTACTCTCGATATTTTTTAACACTCGATATTTTAACTCTCGATATTTTTACCCTTGATATTTTTCAACACTCGATATTTTTACTCTCGGTATTTTTCAACACTCGATATTTTTACCCTAGATATTTTTACTCTCAATATTATTCAACACTGGATATTTTTACTCTCGATATTTTTCAACACTCGATATTTTTACTCTCGATATTTTTACTCTCGATATTTTTACTCTCGATATTTTTACTCTCGATATTTTTACTCTCGATATTTTTACTCTCGATATTTTTCTTCTTGATATTTTAACTCTCGATATTTTTACTCGCGATATTTCTACTCTCGATATTTTACTCTCGATATTTTTACTCTCGATATTTTTACTCTCGATATTTTTTAACACTCGTTATCTTTTCTCTCGATATTTTTTAACACTCGTTATTTTTACTCTCGATATTTTTACTCTCGCTATTTTTACTCTCGATATTTTTTAACACTCGTTATCTTTTCTCTCGATATTTTTTAACACTCGTTATTTTTACTCTCGATATTTTTACTCTCGCTATTTTTACTCTCGATATTTTTACTCTCGATATTTTTTAACACTCGTTATCTTTTCTCTCGATATTTTTTAACACTCGTTATTTTTACTCTCGATATTTTTACTCTCGCTATTTTTACTCTCGATATTTTTCAACACTCGATATTTTTACTCTCAATATTTTTTAACACTCGTTATTTTTACTCTCGATGTTTTTCAACACTCGATATTTTTACTCTCAATATTTTTTAACACTCGTTATTTTTACTCTCGATAATTTTCAACACTCGATATTTTTACTCTCAATATTTTTTAACACTCGTTATTTTTACTCTCGATATTTTTACTCTCGCTATTTTTACTCTCGATATTTTTACTCTCGATATTTTTTAACACTCGTTATCTTTTCTCTCGATATTTTTTAACACTCGTTATTTTTACTCTCGATATTTTTACTCTCGCTATTTTTTCTCTCGATATTTTTTAACACTCGTTATTTTTACTCTCGATATTTTTCAACCCTCGATATTATTACTCTCGATATTTTTACTATCGCTATTTTTACTCTCGATATTTTTCACACCCGTTTTTACTCTCGATATTTTACTCTCGTTTTTTTCACTCGTTATCTTTTCTCTCGATATTTTTTAACACTCGTTATTTTTACTCTCGATATTTTTACTATCGCTATTTTTACTCTCGATATTTTACTCTCGATATTTATACTCTCGCTATTTTTACTCTCGATATTTTTACTCTCGCTGTTTTTACTCTCGATATTTTTCAACCCTCGATATTTTTACTCTCGATATTTTTACTCTCGCTATTTTTACTCTCCATATTTTTCAACACTTGATATTTTTACTCTCGATATTTTATAACACTCGTTATTTTTTCTCTCGATATTTTTTATCACTCGTTATTTTTACTCTCGATATTTTTACTCTCGCTATTTTTACTCTCGATATTTTTTAACACTCGTTATTTTTTCTCTCGATATTTTTCAACACTCGATATTTTTACTCTCGGTATTTTTCAACACTCGATATTTTTACCCTCGATATTTTTACTCTCGCTATTTTCACTCTCGATATTTTTCAACACTCGATATTTTTACTCTCGCTATTTTTACTCTCGATATTTTTTAACACTCGTTATTTTTTCTCTCGATATTTTTCAACACTCGATATTTTTACTCTCGGTATTTTTCAACACTCGATATTTTTACCCTCGATATTTTTACTCTCGCTATTTTCACTCTCGATATTTTTTAACACTCGTTATTTTTTCTCTCGATATTTTTCAACACTCGATATTTTTACTCTCGGTATTTTTCAACACTCGATATTTTTACCCTCGATATTTTTACTCTCGCTATTTTCACTCTCGGTATTTTTCAACACTCGATATTTTTACCCTCAATATTTTTACTCTCGATATTTTTAGTCTCGATATTTTTCAACACTCCTTATTTTTACTCTCGATATATTTCAACACTCGATATATTTCAACACTCGATATTTTTACTCTCGATATTTTTACTCTCGATATTTTTACTCTCGATATTTTTACTCTCGATATTTTTACTCTCGATATTTTTACTCTCGATAATTTTACTCTCGATATTTTTACTCTCGATATTTTTACTCTCGATATTTTTACTCTCGATATTTTTACTCTCGATATTATTCAACACTCGATATTTTTACTCTCGATATTTTTCAACTCTATATTTTTCAACGCTCGATATTTTTACTCTCGATATTTTTCAAAAAACGATATTTTTCAACACTATATTTTTCAACGCTCGATATTTTTACTCTCGATATTTTTCAACACTCGATATTTTTACTCTCGATATTTTTACTTTCGATATTTTTACTCTCGATATTTTTACTTTCGATATTTTTACTCTCGATATTTTTACTCTCGATATTTTTACTCTCCATATTTTTCAACACTCGATATTTTTACTCTCGGTATTTTTCAACACTCGATATTTTTACCCTCGATATTTTTACTCTCAATATTATTCAACACTCGATATTCTTACTCTCGATATTTTTCAACACTCGATATTTTTACTCTCGATATTTTTACTCTCGATATTTTTACTCTCGATATTTTTACTCTCGATATTTTTCTTCTTGATATTTTAACTCTCGATATTTTTACTCGCGATATTTCTACTCTCGATATTTTACTCTCGATATTTTTACTCTCGATATTTTTACTCTCGATATTTTTACTCTCGATATTTTTTAACACTCGTTATCTTTTCTCTCGATATTTTTTAACACTCGTTATTTTTACTCTCGATATTTTTACTCTCGCTATTTTTACTCTCGATATTTTTTAACACTCGTTATCTTTTCTCTCGATATTTTTTAACACTCGTTATTTTTACTCTCGATATTTTTACTCTCGCTATTTTTACTCTCGATATTTTTACTCTCGATATTTTTTAACACTCGTTATCTTTTCTCTCGATATTTTTTAACACTCGTTATTTTTACTCTCGATATTTTTACTCTCGCTATTTTTACTCTCGATATTTTTCAACACTCGATATTTTTACCCTCAATATTTTTACTCTCGATATTTTTAGTCTCGATATTTTTCAACACTCCTTATTTTTACTCTCGATATATTTCAACACTCGATATATTTCAACACTCGATATTTTTACTCTCGATATTTTTACTCTCGATATTTTTACTCTCGATATTTTTACTCTCGATATTTTTACTCTCGATATTTTTACTCTCGATATTTTTACTCTCGATATTTTTACTCTCGATATTTTTACTCTCGATATTATTCAACACTCGATATTTTTACTCTCGATATTTTTCAACTCTATATTTTTCAACGCTCGATATTTTTACTCTCGATATTTTTCAAAAAACGATATTTTTCAACACTATATTTTTCAACGCTCGATATTTTTACTCTCGATATTTTTCAACACTCGATATTTTTACTCTCGATATTTTTACTTTCGATATTTTTACTCTCGATATTTTTACTTTCGATATTTTTACTCTCGATATTTTTACTCTCGATATTTTTATTCTCCATATTTTTCAACACTCGATATTTTTACTCTCGGTATTTTTCAACACTCGATATTTTTACCCTCGATATTTTTACTCTCAATATTATTCAACACTCGATATTTTTACTCTCGATATTTTTCAACACTCGATATTTTTCAACACTCGATATTTTTACTCTCGATATTTTTACTCTCGATATTTTTACTCTCGATATTTTTACTCTCGATATTTTTCTTCTTGATATTTTAACTCTCGATATTTTTACTCGCGATATTTCTACTCTCGATATTTTACTCTCGATATTTTTACTCTCGATATTTTTACTCTCGATATTTTTACTCTCGATATTTTTTAACACTCGTTATCTTTTCTCTCGATATTTTTTAACACTCGTTATTTTTACTCTCGATATTTTTACTCTCGCTATTTTTACTCTCGATATTTTTTAACACTCGTTATCTTTTCTCTCGATATTTTTTAACACTCGTTATTTTTACTCTCGATATTTTTACTCTCGCTATTTTTACTCTCGATATTTTTACTCTCGATATTTTTTAACACTCGTTATCTTTTCTCTCGATATTTTTTAACACTCGTTATTTTTACTCTCGATATTTTTACTCTCGCTATTTTTACTCTCGATATTTTTCAACACTCGATATCTTTACTCTCGATATTTTTCAACACTCGATATTTTTACTCTCAATATTTTTTAACACTCGTTATTTTTACTCTCGATATTTTTCAACCCTCGATATTTTTACTCTCGATATTTTTACTCTCGATACTTTTACTCTCGATATTTTTACTCTCGATATTTTTCTTCTTGATATTTTTACTCTCGATATTTTTACTCTCGCTATTTTTACTCTCGATATTTTTCAACACTCGATATTTTTACTCTCGATATTTTTTAACACTCGTTATTTTTTCTCTCGATATTTTTTAACACTCGTTATTTTTACTCTCGATATTTTTACTCTCGCTATTTTTACTCTCGATATTTTTCAACACTCGATATTTTTACTCTCGATATTTTTTAACACTCGTTATTTTTTCTCTCGATATTTTTTAACACTCGTTATTTTTACTCTCGATATTTTTACTCTCGCTATTTTTACTCTCGATATTTTTTAACACTCGTTATTTTTTCTCTCGATATTTTTCAACCCTCGATATTATTACTCTCGATATTTTTACTATCGCTATTTTTACTCTCGATATTTTTCACACCCGTTTTTTACTCTCGATATTTTTACTCTCGCTATTTTTACTCTCGATATTTTTTAACACTCGTTATCTTTTCTCTCGATATTTTTTAACACTCGTTATTTTTACTCTCGATATTTTTACTCTCGCTATTTTTACTCTCGATATTTTTCAACACTCGATATTTTTACTCTCAATATTTTTTAACACTCGTTATTTTTACTCTCGATATTTTTCAACCCTCGATATTTTTACTCTCGATATTTTTACTCTCGATACTTTTACTCTCGATATTTTTACTCTCGATATTTTTCTTCTTGATATTTTTACTCTCGATATTTTTACTCTCGCTATTTTTACTCTCGATATTTTTCAACACTCGATATTTTTACTCTCGATATTTTTTAACACTCGTTATTTTTTCTCTCGATATTTTTTAACACTCGTTATTTTTACTCTCGATATTTTTACTCTCGCTATTTTTACTCTCGATATTTTTTAACACTCGTTATTTTTACTCTCGATATTTTTCAACCCTCGATATTATTACTCTCGATATTTTTACTATCGCTATTTTTACTCTCGATATTTTTAAACACCCGATATTTTACTCTCGCTATTTTTACTCTCGATATTTTACTCTCGATATTTATACTCTCGCTATTTTTACTCTCGATATTTTTACTCTCGATATTTTTACTCTCGATATTTTTACTCTCGATATTTTTACTCTCGATATTATTCAACACTCGATATTTTTACTCTCGATATTTTTCAACACTATATTATTCAACACTCGATATTTTTCAACGCTCGATATTTTTACTCTCGATATTTTTCAACACTCGATATTTTTACTCTCTACATTTTTACTCTCGATATTTTTACTCTCGATATTTTTACTCTCGATATTTTTACTCTCGATATTTTTACTCTCGATATTTTTACTCTCGATATTTTTACTCTCGATATTTTTACTCTCGATATTTTTACTCTCGATATTTTTACTCTCGATATTATTCAACACTCGATATTTTTACTCTCGATATTTTTCAACACTATATTATTCAACACTCGATATTTTTCAACGCTCGATATTTTTACTCTCGATATTTTTCAACACTCGATATTTTTACTCTCGATATTTTTACTCTCGATATTTTTACTTTCGATATTTTTACTCTCGATATTTTTATTCTCGATATTTTTACTTTCGATATTTTTACTCTCGATATTTTTACTTTCGATATTTTTACTCTCGATATTTTTACTCTCGATATTTTTACTCTCCATATTTTTCAACACTCGATATTTTTACTCTCATTGTTGTATTGTTGTTGTTCTTTAAGTAAATTTAAAATTCTAATTTGAAAATACTCCTTATTTTGAATGTGTATCGATATAGCATTAATCAGCTTTTGGCAATTTATGCGTTAATAGCTTTCACTATCTTATGTAAAGTGACATCTGTATAACCAACAGTAGGTACTGTATTCCAAAGTAAGCAATAATGAATTAATAAATACGAAACATTTTTTAATATTTTTTTGTATATACTTAAATGTAAATACACAATGTAATAATTAAGATGTAATTTTACTGATAATTAATCCATCATCATCCGGATTACTCCGGCTCAGGAGGCTTTAATTAATCGCCTTCTGGTTATTATCAAATAAAATAACTGTTGTGTTGGCAGGCAGCGAATATCACCAAATGTAAACTGATCCTTCGCATCGCCCATGAAGTGAAAAATATCAGGTTTTCACTTCTAGGTTGAATTTTTATTGGAATTATATACTGTATATGTCGAATTTGGATTTTTTAATAATTTCGTAGTAATTGTTTTATAGCGATCACTTCGATCTTATAACCTGTACAAATACTAATTTATTTATCACTAATCTCTTTATTGTTTTGGTTAGATTCAGTCCTTTTGTAACCTGGTGCACCCTAAACGTTTGTACAATCAGACTAATACCAACTGTAGTAATTAATGTAGTTCTTAATTATTTCATTTTAACATTTATTTAAAAAAAACGACGTTGATGGTAAATCAAAGTAAATTATCTAGTAGGCCCGAATACCTCACTCCGCAGTCCGCACCTCTATAAAAACCAAAGCCGGCTGCCCAGTATAAGAAACTGGGCACAATTACATCGTAATCTGGTTTCCTGGGAACAGATTACACGTGAAAAGAACCGCATTATCAATGGGTAGGCCTATTGTCTACACACCCATAAGTAAAGTAACACATTGAATTTACTAAGGCCCAATAATGGGAAGTTACGCAAGCAACCACACACCCTGGTTGGGGGTGGTACGTGGTATGGCTTACCACGTATTTAGGCCCTTTAATAATAAAGGACACGACAGTTGAGACCAAATGTCCCATTATGTGCAGACATGTTGTATAAAAATCTATTTTAAATTATCATGCCACCCAAAAGCAACCTGCTAAGATTTAAGTTATGTTATATTATATAATTTGTAGTTGTATAATTGAATTTTAATTTATTGCATTATTGATTGAATAATGGTCTCAAAATCGTCTCATCATTACTTGCGGAGTTTTCGTAAGATGTTATATTACTTATGGCCAACAGGGAAACCTTTCCTTCAACTGAATCTCATATTATGTTTGCTGCTAATAGTTGTTGGTCGCGTGGCTAATCTCTTTGTTCCAATTCTCTTCAAACGAATAGGTTAGTGAGAATAATAATAATAATTAAATCGACCGACTACCCTTTCCCAGGCGGCCCCATGTATATTGTATAGTGAGTTAGTGGCGTCCCTTAAGTGCCTACACTCAATCTCCACCCATCATCATTCATTGTGTCTCTGTAATCATTGTAAAGGAGAATGAACACATCTCTAACCAAATCCTATATAGCATTGGCGGTGCATCAGTACTCCCCGCGAGACAGAGCCGCCCCCGCTTCGCAGGATATTGCTGTTTATGTCCACATGTGTCATATCATATACTGTAGATATTTCATTTATTTACAGTGGACCACCTAACACTAACACCTAATGACAATCATCCAATAACACTTCCATATACATTAATCTTAACCTACGTGGGAATTCGTTTCGTTGAAGGCAGCGGTTTCACTGGTATTGGTCTTCTAAACAATATTAAAGATTATCTCTTCATACCGCTACAACAACACTTAACGATAACCATATCCATTGGTCTTCTGAGACATATTCACAGGTAATATTCACACCCAATAACAATAAATATAATAACCTGTTACTTGATATAATTGATATAATTCATTACAATAAATTGTTAAATATTAGGCCTAGCACAAAAACCCAAAAAGAAATAAAAAAGTTCGGTGGATTTAAATGTTTTTTACGGTATAAAGCAAAACGTAATCATAATAGGTAGGGTTTGAGTCGTGTGGATTGTAGGCGATAATACAAATTTGCCTAAATTATTTCAGCTGAACAAAAACAAAAACAGAAGAATGGCCTACCTACATACACCATACCATATGCCTCATATTGTCTAAATTGATAATGATCTCACCACCACACCCCGCCAATTTTAACATTCCCAGAGTACACGGAAACAGGGGCCGTCAAGGGGGGGGGGGGGGGGATTTTTATATCCCATATAACAATATTGTATAAAATAAACAGCGCCGAAATATCACTTGAACCTGATGTTATGCCCTTTATGGTAATCACTGGGAACCCATGTCGTGAAAGGAAAAGCGACCACAAAGCGGTTCACTCTCGCAACTGAAAGATATTTGTCCGAGTTCGCTCGACATAGTAGTAGTAGTAAGAGTACGCTTTATAAGCGGTTAATTTTATTTTAATCAAAATAATTTTAATGATTTAATTCTGTGAACCAATATAATTGCAATTAAGTACTCCACTTTTACCGCTGCATGGGAAACCCAAAAAAAGTCTTGGTTTGTTTTATGAAGAGTGTGGCTGATTAATGTGGGAGTATGGATGGGAATGTCACGAAAAGTTAGCACGTTGTATAATATTACGCAGGTTAGTAAAATGACAGAATGTCGGGTGGATGTCAATCAAACAATAATGTTGGTATATATTGAAGAAAATAGGAGGATACAGAGGTGGGCTTTTCTAACCAAAACAATGTTGTTACCAATTGCGGGAAAGGAGCACGTTACATTCCCATATTCCCCCACGTCTCACTTTCTAAACCACCCACTTTCCGCCCGACTGACCAACAACTGTCCGACCGACCAACCGACCGACCGTCAGCCCACTCTAACTTGTCGCTCAAAAACATCTTCGCGCAGTACGTGAATACCAAAATATCCCATTGTGAAGTTTCCCAGACACTTTGGGAAGATGGTAAAAACTACGAACGTTACCAAATGATAGTTAAATACCCAAAATCCTTTTCGGTGTTTTTTTCGTTGAGAAAAGGGATACTGAGTAGCTTCACATGGGCGCAATGTGAAGCAATCTTGAAATCTTAATGACATAGGCATAGCATGGAATTATAACCGGGGAGAGTTGGACATCCCTATTTATTTGCTGGTGAGCCACAATTATAAATTTACTTTTAAATACAAGCGTTTATACAAGGTGTAGCCCCCAATAGTTTACCAGTCGCAGCGCAATGGCATTTTTTTTGATTTTTTTTGATATAAAATGATGATGGAAATGGAAAGGAACCCAAATCTGTAACAAAATCTAATTCTAGTAAGAAATCGTCGAAATATGGGCGTTCAAAAGTTACATGTCTGTAATTTATTTAATTTAATTGCCAATTTGTGTCCATTTCAGTTTGTCTCTCCGTTGGCATCTGAGTCGGAACACCGGATCCGTTATCCGAATTATCGACCGCGGAACTGAAAGTCTTCGAATTGTCACCCAACACCTAATCTTCACTGTAATTCCAACCATCGTAGATGTCCTAATCGCTGTTAACTTCTTCATGGTTGCCTTTTCTATTGAATTCGGTTGCATCATTCTCACAGTGCTTGTGTTTTACATATGTAAGTAACTAAGTAATTTAATATACTGTAACATAATACAATAACATAATAAGCAAGTATACAAAACTTTATAGAAGTGCACATAGAAAACTGTAGGCCTTCTAAAACATAGTACAAAACACATCGTTTGTGATAACGGTCCAGAGATTACTACCCGAATTGACGAATTATACGTGTATTCGCGAATGATTAGCATTAACTGGGCATTAACTGGATTCCTTACATAGAGGAGATGGTAGGAGGATTTATAAGGGCTAGGGACATATGGGGTCATGACCCGAGCTCATTGGTAGTATGAGGTCTACCTCTGATGAATGCACTTCCCAGTCAAAATCAATGGGTTTGGTTCTCACTTACATCTGAGCATACTTGGGACATGAGAAAGGGGGTCAGGATGGCGAGGATGTGGGATTGGTTGGCAGTGGCCAGTGGCCAGTGGCCACCATGTTGTTGTCACGGTATCTAGCTGGGTATTGGAGTGTTACTTAAGGCTGGATACCGAGGGGGGGGGGGGGGGGGTAATACAGTGTCTTCGAAATTAGGGGGCCTGTATTTATGGCTGTATAGACATATAACAGTTCCTGACCTGGACCTTGGGGAAAACTAACTTCTTGTCTTTACTTCCATGTATAATAGTAACAGTATATCACAGGTAACAGACAGCACAATGTGATGCACAAAGAACTCTGGGTCTACATCGGTACCAATCATACGGTTATAATACCGTAATAAAGTGTAACCTACACCATAAAAAACTATGGGCGTAATATCTCAATAGACGATATTACAGTAGTATCACTGATTCTAATTCACGGTTAACATTGAGTATAACCTACTTTCGGAGGAGAGAGAGAGAGTGATTGATCTACCCTGATTCGTCAGGATAGGTGGTCTGCTATTGGTTTTGTTGGTAATAAGTTTAGTTACAAGACAGCAGATTGGATGCCTTTGTTTGTTGTTTGCGTTTGTAGGTTGTATGTAAACTCATCCAACAATATAATAATGAATACAATGGATCGAATCTACTAAATTGGTAGATTGCGCAGTCACGTGCTACTAATTTAATTCGAACCATAAGGCATTCTGTTTGTTAGCTTGACCTTTGTAGCTGATAAACAGGGGTGTTAATTGCTTGCCATTTTTAGCTATCGGCTGATAAAGGTGACATATTGGTTTTTGGGTGCCGAAGTGCTCTCAGGGATAAATCCCTTAACAGTGGTGTGAGAGCTTTCAGATTATAAAGGGATAGGCAGAGTGGAGAAAGCCTCTCGCTCAACCAGTGGGAAAAGCGAGGTGAGAGTCAGTTGTTTATGGTTATGTGTGAAAGGATACAAGCTACTCAGGCCTAGACTCCCGCACCCAATAAGAGTAGGAAGGCAAAACTTGTCATATTATAACCAGTCGAAGAAGGAATATCCGACAGGTCAGATAAGGAATCACCCAAGAGGATATCTGGTTCTGGATCGAAGACTGCGAGATCAGAGATGAGGGAAGAAATGGAGGAGGGTAACCTCCACCCCAGATATTTTCGGAGATGAGTAATCATGGTATGTATCATACTGTTGTAACTCAAAACTGTCCTCGCAGAATGATGCAGGATCAATGAGGTACCATATTAAGATTATGGGCATTGCTGGAAGAACTTTTGACAGAAATTGGTTGGAGTTGTCTATTAGGAAGGTAGTAGATCTCAAAATAATTACATTCTTTTTTCTATTAAAAACGATGCTGCACCAATCTAGTATACAAACTAGTTCGACAGTCTGTTCTGTTGGTCACTTCCCTCCAAATTACTGGAAACTACTGAGAGCTTGTCGACATTGCGTTTGAAATCTTGGTCCTTATTCTAATAACTCACATGTCTAGTGTATATGGCAATAATGCTAAAAATTACTATCTCGGGATCCCGACTTATTATCTCGGGATCCCGAGTTACTCTCTCGGGATCCCGACTTTTTATCTCGGGATCCCGACTTATTATCTCGGGATCCCGACTTATTATCTCGGGATCCCGACTTATTATCTCGGGATCCCGACTTATTATCTCGGGATCCTGACTTATTATCTCGGGATCCCGAGTTATTATCTCTGGATCCCGACTTATATAGGGAAAAAAATGGTGAGACGTCACTTTAGGGGCTCCGTGGGTTTGCTTCTTTCTTATCTTTATTTATCTGTCCTAGTTGCAACTTTGTTCATGACGTCATTGAGAACTCCAATTAGAAGGAAAATGAATGAAGGTGATAACAAAGCTAAAGCTACTGCAGTTGATTCATTACTCAATTACGAGACAGTAAAGTACTACAGTGCGGAGGAGTTGGAGGTTGAGAACTTTAGAGTTGATATATTGAACCATCAGGTAAGTTTATTTCCAAGGTTGACATCCAGTGACGTTACCCATGGGCAGGGTGTGATTATATAAAAAACAATTATATGCGTAGTAAAATAAATCATTTTTTATGTCGTTTTTCATGATTTTGAAAGCCGGGTGAATAATTCCTGTTGAAATTATTGCTGCAATTGGGCCCAGGGAAAGGCTTTATTGGGGCTATAACCCTATCTGGCCCGGGCTATGTTACAATGTAATTGGAAATGTAATTGTAATTGGGGGTCATTTTAGAAATTTTTTAGATCTTGGCTCAAAATTACAATTTTGATGGTATATGTAAGGGTTTTCGAGGTCTCTGATCACTACAAAACTTGTTATTAATATTTTCTGGTATTACAACTATCCATTTTGGTGCTATTGTGCTCCCCCAGAACGAAAAGTACACGTAAAAAAATGTCTAACTAAAAAGTTTTGTGTTTGGTTTTATAATTCTGAACGTATACTGTATGTGTTTTCCAGATCGCTGAAATCGATGAAACTGGTTATAAATATTTTAAGTAATGCAAACCCAATTTTGGTGCCATTCTGGTTCCCCGGCAGAACGAAAAGTACTGGTAGCACAAAATTATAAACTGTTAAATTTTGCCTTTGGTTTGGTAATTGTGCAATACATGTATGCTGTGACAGAATACCCGTCATCGTAATGCTATATATTTCAACTGATAAGAAGATTATCAACATCAACGTATCGGTTCGGTAGGCCTACTGCTGTACTGATCAGCTCACTACGGTACCGGTCACTGTCTGCACTGGTACCGGTACGCAATGCAAAAACTTGCTGCACTTATTCATTATTTATTAGCTTATTAATCAACCAGTTGAATCATAGAATCTAACTCTAAAAATTCTGCTGAACAAGTTCTGGACAGTCTGAGTCTATAGATTTTATTAAAACCAGCTTGATTCAAGAACTCAACTCTGTAAAACAACCCATAGAATCGCAAATGGTTGAAATGGCAACACATCTGGAGGAAATCGAGAAAAGTCAATCGTTTATCTCAGATAAGTACTATATAATGCTATCAGAAATACAGTGATTAAACGAGGACAATAAACATCTACCCGCGAATGTGTCTTCCTTGCAGGATGACATGAACAACCTAATGGGCTCTCTTGAGCACCTCCATCAATACTCGGGCTTGAACAACACTTATCGTTGCTGGTATCCCAGAGTCAATCTCCAATGATAAGCTCGATGATCTGGTAATCTCAATTGGAAACAAACTCGGGAGATGAATCACATGTGGATTGAAGCCTGTCATCGTTTGGGTTCTCCCAATCCTATGCAGCGTCACGCATGAAATGTTATTGTTCGTTTCGTGAATCGTAAACTTGTAGCATCTTTACCTTCTAAGAAGAAAAACCTTGCTACCATTTGATTTCTCTGGAATTGATCTCCCAACTACTACACTAAGTTGTACCAAAATGAAGATCTTTATTGATACTGACAGGAAGATTTACGTTGCTGCTTTGTCCTTTAAGAAGAAGTACAATTTCTGATATCTCTAGACCCGATGACAGGGTTTTCTTGTGCAAAGAAGAGAAAACAAGTGCCATATTGAAAAATTGATATCTTCCGAATCGGATATTAGTAATCTTGTTCCGTCACCTGATTCGCCTACAACTAATGGAAATGCGTGTGATGCCTCCACTCGGTAAACCAACCCCAACCAATCAGAATCAACAGTCAAGATACCTTCAATTCCATTACAGATGGAGTCGAATGCAATCAAACAGGGAAGTTTTGCTGACCATCCCAGCTTCGGGATTGGCAAAGAGTGCTTCAAGATTTGCTGTTCTTGAGTGTGAAGGGATTCTTGTGTTGGCGAAGGAATCCCAACCGGATGTGTTCGCTTTCGGGCTATACGCGTCGCCGCATCTGTGGGCCGCTGAAGGCTAATGACTGATATCTGAGTTCGAAAGGCCGAAGTACCGGTTGAATAAATGAGTTTTAGTGGCAGTTGTTCGCAATGTCAGAATATAATAATAGCACAATCAGAATATAATAGCACGGTATATGATGATGGTTAAAAACTGTTCCGGTCCCACAGCTCTACACATACAAACTGAACTATAAGCAATAAATGCAACGGTTATATTATCAACACATATTGAATATTCCTACTGCTCTACGTGGCCTGGCCATTGGATGCACTCCAATCAGGTGGTATCCTATCCCATCATGAAACAATCATGAAACAGGAAAAGGGCCCCCTGGACTGACAACAAAATCCAGAAGTTCCGAAATGACCTATATAAGGCTCAGAAAGAGTCCCAACTCAAACAGACTACAGCGGCCAAGAATGCAGTTAAGGCTGCATCTAGGTCCCTGAACAGGAAGTACTCTGTTAATCTACAGGAGCTAATAAACCAACAGGTTGATGCCATCATTGATGCTGACGACATCAGGCAATCATCCCAGGCATGGAAATCGATCAACTTGCTTACTGGGCGGAAAAGCCAACCAACCACCAAGGTTAAGGCTGAATCACCAGCCGATCGCCTCAATGGTTGGAAGGCCCACTTTGAAAAGCTCCTCAATAATGACAGGGTATTGCCTGATAACTTTATAGTAGCAAAAGTGTCTGAGTCTGTACTCCCAGATATTCCCATTGGCGATATCTCCTTTGCAGAAGTGAAGGCTGCTGCAAAGAGCATTAAGACCAATCGTGCCAGTGGAGTAGATGGTGTTCCCCCTGAGGTCTTTAAAATACCTGAGTGTTTAAAGCTCATCTATCCCATCATAGTAGACATGTACCGAACAACAAGTATCCCACAAGAAATGAAAACAAATAAGTTGGTGCAAGTTCCCAAGAAGGGCAACCTATCACTCTATGGTTCTTTTCGGAGAATCTCATTGATCTCGATTGCTGCAAAGCTATACAATATAATTCTATTAAATCGCATCAGGGATCCCATTGAGAGACTGCTCCGTGGAAATCAGAATGGGTTCCGTAAAGATCGTGGGACCATGGTACCCATTTTGGCACTTAGAAGGATAATTGAAGAGTTATCAAAAAAGAAAGACAGGCGGCATCTGGCTGTTATCTTTGTTGACTTCTTCAAGGCCTTTGTTGATTCAGTCTCCCGCTCACGTATGTTCAGCATACTTTCATTATATGGGATTCCTGATGAAATTATTGCAGCAATCAGATCAGTATACGATGGTTCGACAACATTTGTGTCTACTGTTGATGGTGACACAGAACCATTTGAAGTGTTATGGGGCATCCTCCAGGGAGACACACTTGCACCATTTTTGTTCATAATTGTGGTTGACTATGTTCTACGCATGTCCTTAGATCATCATAATGATGATGGGGTGATGATAACTCCACCTACTGGCTCCAGAAGTCGAGGAAATCCTGCCAAGTACCTAACTGATCTAGACTTTACTGATGACTTAGGAGTACTCTCAGAATCACTAGAGGGAGCCCAACGGCTCCTCAGCTCATTAGAACATGCTGCTTCTAGTATTGGTCTTTTTATTAACTCCAGAAAGACCAAAATTTTGACAGTTAACTTTGTAAGTTCTCAGCAAGTCTCTGATCGGATGAGCAAAAGCTCAAAGGATGGTATGCTTGAGCATGTGGACGACTTCTGTTACCTGGGATCATGGATCCGGAAGTCAGATTTGGACCTTCGAATACGTAAGGGAAAGGCATGGGCAGCCTTGAATAGGCTTTCCAGGATTTGGAAGTCAACGATAATTAATCGGAAACTTAAGGTCCGATTATTTAGAGCAGCAGTAGTTCCAGTACTCCTCTATGGGAGTCCATGCTGGGCTCTAACTGCTGAGGACACCAAATCTCTGGATGGCACATTCACAAGAATGCTACGCCGGGTTCATTGTGTCAAGTACAATGCACACATCTCCAACCAGACACTATATAACATTGGAGGTGTCTCATTGGTTCCCCCAAGCTTGACACTAGAACAAAATCGCCTCTGCTTTGCAGGACATTGCTTTCGCCGTGAGGACCAGCCAGTGCATAATCTTGTACTTTGGCAGCCTCATGGAGTGAATAAGCATGGTGGACAGCCCATGACTTTCTTGAGACGCATCTTAAAGGACACTGGCCTTAAAGATGCGGATGATCTAGCAAATGTCATGGGTGATAGGGAGTTGTGGCGGCGCAATTTTGTCGACAAGCCGGCACAGCATTCTTAAAAATGCAGCTGCAATGCAGCATGCCGATACCAGTCGTATCCCATCATTGGCTAACATATTAATCTCTCCCTGCTGCCATTATCCCTTCTTGCTAGCCCCTTTGTCCCCTTGAGATGGTTTATGGCCTCTCAACTCCGCATGTGGCTGGCAATGTGTATTGCCTATGTTGGTTTTTAGGTGACATTATATTACTAATGTCACTTTCCCAACTATAATTGGTAAAAAGCCACTTTCCCCATTTTCCGCTGGGTAGTGCAGGGATTTGAATCCGCTTACACTCCCCCCCCCCCCCATGCTATCTTCCCGGTAAGAAGATAGCATCAACCTAAGTGCGCTTTTCAATTCTGCTGGAATCCAATCTAGTATTGGATGTGGGGTCGAATTTTCTTCTCAGGGTCAGCTTTCCAGGCTGCCCACCCCCCTGGGTAGGTTTTCACTAGCCATCCTTGGTACATCTTCGAGCTAAGCTGTACCAAGGCATCTGGCGTCTCTGTTTTTGACATTCGCCCTCACTCATCTCACATTTTATGTCTTGGACTTTGTTGTCCGTTCCTCTCTCACTAGTCCCATAGGACTAATATGTTCGTGGGTTTGAGTTCTATTGAGTCGGAAAGATGGGTGATTGATAAATTCGATTGGTGAAACTGGTTAACCTGAAAATCCCAGATGAGGCACCTACTTCTAGGTGGGGTTTTATCTAAGATTCAGAAATTTTACCTGCTGATGCGACTGAGCAACAGAGAAGGGATTTTAATGAGATCACAGAAGGCGTTTTCTTCCTTTGTATTGGCAGTTTCGACAGAGAAATTGTACTTGATAACAACATGTAACTCTGCCAGGGATGCATGGGATTCTTTAAAGTCACAATTTGAACGTGGTTCATTAGCCAATAAGATTATGTTAAAGAAATAATATTTCCATTATGAAATGTCCGAGGAAACCCACGTAGAAGCACATCTAAAGGATATGAAAGAAATAGCAGATTGTCTCGCTGCAATAGGAGCATCAATTTCTGAAGAAGATCAAGTTGTCAGTCTTTTAGGAAGTTTACCTGGCAGCTATGATTGATTAGTCACAGCACTAAGCCAGGTGGGTGATCTTCGTTTAAGGATGTTCAGGAATCGAGTGTCAATGAAGAGTCAAAGCGCCACCAACGTGAATGTAATATGGATGGTAAGATGGGTAATGAGGCTGATCTTGTAGGAGGTTTAGCTAAGAAGTTTAATTTCGTAAAGTCGTTTAAATGTTACCAATGTGGCGAGCCCAGTCACATGAAGAAATATTTCCTGAAAAATACTGCTGCTAAGGATTATGTGAGTAAATCATCGAACCACAAGGCTACAATTGTTGATCAGCCTGATTCAGTATCTAAAATGCAAAGAATCCATCATGAAACTACAACAGTTCCCTAGACGCCTGAACAAAATGGCATGCCGAACGTTTGAATAGGACCCTAATTGATTCAGCTCGCAGTATGTTATATCATGCTGGCTTATTGAAGTCTTATTGGGCCGAAGCAGTGAACACTGCTGCATATGCTAGGAATAGATTACCAACAGCAATGCTACCTGGTGTTACACCTTATAAAATCTGGTTTCGACGAAATCCCACTGTTAGACATATGAAAGTATTTGGATCACTTGCTTATGTTCATATACCATCTTCTGATTGGAAAAATTGGACTCTAAAGCTAAGACGCTGCCCTTTCCGGGATATTGTTCCAGCAAGAAAGGATATTGACGCTACGATGAAATAAAGCAACAAACTGTGGGCGACCTAGATGGTGTGAGAGATGTTCAATCCAATGGGAGATTTAAATTTACATTGTCATCAAGATCAAAAAACAAATGATAAAATTGATAGACCAGTTAGAGAACAGCGACCCCCTGTACGATATGGTTTTGATGAATTTACACATTCTGTAATTAAGAATTCTGTAATTCATGCTGATACCGATCATTCAGCATTTACCATATATGATGAACCAAGGGCGTAAATGTGACTCAAAAAGTGGGGGGGTCCGAAAATATTCAAAAATAAAAATTTTATTTTGGGGTTCTAAAACATGAATCTCAGTTTTCCAGATATTTATTCAATTCAAATTTAACCACCCTCCGGTATACAAATTGTATTGTATTGTGTACGGTACTCTATCTATAGTGGCCTAGGCCAGAATGCAAATCAGCGAATAAACGACTTATCTGCCGGGTCTCTGTATAATAGTGAGCAACTGAAACTAATAACTAATGTAGGTAGGTAACTTAACTGGTTAATAACTAAACTGAAACTAATGTAGGTAGGCCGGCATTGGCCGGTTCTGTGTAATTAACTGCACTGCCTGACAAAGCTAATCAGCTGATAAAGCCGGTACATATCACACTATTTTCCCATGGACAAAATAACACTCGTTGACATAATCCACCATTACAAAAGCTGGGCAAAATGTGTAATAATAACAACTATTACTATTATCACTAAGGCCATATTAGCTGATTTTGTCCTACAGTACAGTGACCAAAATTAATAATCTTTTGAACGATTAATATAATTTAGAATGAATCGTAATTGCACTATAAATCATATTTAATTAATTTCACGAGAACATGTTTCAGCTAGCGAAAAATTTATTTCGAATTTAGCCTGTGTATCCACCACTGAAAAAGTGGGGGTCCGAACCAACTTTTCAAAAAGTGGGGGGGGGGGGGGTCCGGACTCCCCCGACCCCCCTGGGATTTACGCCACTGTGTTGAACCAAGTAATGTATCAGAAGCTCTATCAAGTCAACAAAAGAAAAGATGGCAAGAAGCATTAAATTAAGAAATGTCTGCTTTGAGTAAAAAGGAAACTTGAGACTATGTGAAATTGCCACATGATAGACAAGCTATTGGATGTAAATGGGTCTTAAAGCTAAAGCGCAATTCAGATGGGTCTGTCAATCGCTACAAAGCTCGACTTGTAGCTAAAGGATATGGACAAAAGGTAGGAATAGATTACAATGAAATATTAGCTCCTATTGTCAGATTTTCATCCATTCGTGCCTTGTTGGCAATTGGTTTCCATCGTTCTATGCATATCCACCAAATTACCTCCAAATCAAATGCCAAGAGTCAAAAGCCAAAACTACTTTGGGCGTAATGTCCTGATCCTATGTTTTTTATTAGTTTGTGGGGTGTAAGACTCTAAGTGTTTTACCCATTTAGTTTATATATATACCGAGTCCCCATTAGTCAGTATGTCGGTACATTAGACAATTATCATATTAAGAAAGTGGATGGGAGACTTTATCAATCAATGGTTGGGAGTCTTCTGTACGCATCAATTGCAACCCCTCCTGATAACGCATATGCTGTTGCTATTGTCTACAAGTCACCAACTGAACTCCATATGACATCTGTGAAACAAATATTTCGTTATCTGAAGGGAACAGCTGATTTCTAACTTACTTACGCTGCTTGTGACTCAAGTCTTCATTTACTTGGTTACTCAGATTCTGATTGGGCAAGAGATCCAGCTAGAAGAAGGTCTACTACCGGAATTATTTTTATTTTATTTGGTGGAGCTATATCTTGAACCTGTAAACGTCAGTCTATGGTCTCCTTATCAACTGCTGAGGCTGAGTATGTTGCCTTGTCATCGGCTGCTCAAGAAGCTGTCTGGCTGAGGCGGCTCCTTGTTGAGTTAGGTATTGTGCAATCGCAATTGCGAAATATCCCATTGATCACCATCGAACAAAACACATTGATATTGTGGTGCCTTTGTTCGCGATGCCATCCGTAATAATGTTATACAGTAGATATTCTCTATTGCCCATCGGAATTTATGTTGGCAGGTGAGCTAACAAAACCTTTAACAAAAACTTAACAAAACCTAAAGGTCGTTTTGAGTTGCTTCAAGAGGGCATGGGGATCAAAAATCCTAATGGGATTGTACCATAATGATTAAACTATGTTACTTGTAATCTAGAAAACTATTCAATCTCTCATTTAAACTATGTTTTGACTCTTGTCTGGCAACTACATAAATAAGGGATTTTGAATTGAACTCCTGTTCTAGAACTAAACAAATACCTCGTTAAGTCTCAAGAGTGTTAAAAATATACTGTATGACTTCGTATTAATTACTTGTGCTGTCTGTTTAGTGACTTGGTATGATATGCAGTACAGTTGTACTGCAGTATTGTCGTTGTACCATAGTATTGTACTGGTAATTCGATTGACTTCTTGCTATCGTTAACAATACAGATGGATCTACTGTGCTTTGAGTTACTTCTTTTCCAAACAATAAGTACCAGATACGAATTATATTTGATATTATAGGCATGGCAGAGAAAAGCTACGGAGACACAGCTGCTGCTAAATTTAATCCAAAACGTTTTAATTAGCACCGGAACGCTGGTTGGTTGTTTACTTTGTGCTCATTACGTTGTCAACCAAGAACTCACTGTTGGTGATTACGTTCTATTCACAACATATCTCCTACAACTCTACGGGCCGCTAAATCAATTTGGAAATATGTATATAATTTTACAGGTAATCAAACTCATCCATTGTATTTGGTAACGAGAGTAGCTGGATATAGAATATGATACTAATAAAATAACCCTTTACAAATGTGAATACCTTCCTTTGCTGTAAGTTATTGTTGTCAATTCTTACCATAAGGGTCTAAAAGCTACATACTTATAATTTCCCTTGCTAAACTGCAGTGTCATAATCAGTATTTACTCTGGCATAGCTCTTTTGTAAGACTTGGTAAACTAATTAATTATTCTCCTTACTTTTCTTGCAGACTGCTTTTATAGATATGGAGAACATGTTCGATTTACTCGATGTAGAAGAAGAGGTGCAAGATGATACAGAAAACAAACACTTGAATGTAGTGCGCGGAGAGATTCAATTCAAGAACGTTTATTTTAGCTACATTACTGGGTAAGCTATTCTTCTGTAAATATTTTATTTATACACAAATCATATTCGAACTATCATGTAAACCAAACTTTAAAAGCAGTCTACTTAAACAAAAAGTTTCCTCTTTAATTAGACTCGAATATAGTGATTTACATTCATAAAGGTATTCATTAACACCTCCACTTGGTATGACATTCCATTCTCCATGAGGAGCAGCTTGACAACCCATGACTTTCTTGAGACGCCTCTTAATTAAAAGAGACTAGCCTTGAAGATGCGGATAATCTTGAGATATTCATGGGGATATAGAGATTTGGTGGCGCAATTTTGTCGACAAGCTGCAATAGCTTCTCAATATGCAGCTACAATCAGTAGGCCGATTATAAATAGATAAATCTACATAAAATAACTCTTATATTTTCATTCATCAGGAAAGAGATTTTGAAGAACATCACCTTTGTTATACCTTCCGGCCATACTGTGGCCATTGTTGGACCTTCCGGTTCCGGAAAATCTACGATAATTCGACTTCTTTTCCGATTCTATGACGTCACATCCGGATCAATACAGATCGATGGTCAGGACATTAGTAAAGTCACCCAGCTGTCATTGAGACATTCTATAGGAGTCGTCCCCCAAGATACGGTTCTGTTTCATAAGGATATTCGGTAGGTTAAGAGGTTTAGTGACAACTGTCAAAACCGATTTTGTCCAATTTGACCTTTTGAGAGCGTTTTAATCTAAAATGATGCATGAAACATGTTCCTTGGGTTCAATTGGCCTATTCAACATTTATTATAGGGTTTAATAATTCACACGTCATATTGTTTTTACACTCTATTAACATCCTACAAGCATTTTTGTGTGGGTAATATTTAAGAGCAGTAATACTTTTTATATATTAATATTAATAATAATAATGTGTTTGTCCAAGACAGACAGTATACAGTAGGTTCATTAATTCACAGTATGTCTACTAACACTGTTTGGGGCTGAGTGTGCTTTGCTTTCAGTTACCTCCCTTGATATAGAAGCCATTAGTAAACCTAAGACACTATTATGTTATGATGAACAATTATATAAATCATATAATCCATTCAATCTGGCGGAAATGAAGGCAACCAAAGCTAATTCGCAATTCATCCGAACAAAATATTGTTGATTCTCTATTATCTTTCTAATACTGTAAAAGCTTTTGCGGAATTGCCCGGTTATTTTCCCCGTAAAGTACTCTGTAGTTGGTTTAGCAGGCATAAAAGGCCGTGTCATTGCTGTACCGGTGTTTTTAGGGGACATAAAAGCTATTTCTTCTGTATGTGTACTTTAGAGGACATAATTAGCAATTCTATGACGCAACGCCCTAGATCCTCTTGAAACAGTGTCGTTACTATGACGACAGCTAACGGCTGAGCTTTACACGTGTAGCTTGCCCTGAGCCTTGCCTTGGTTCTTTGTTCTGCTCAGCTCAAAATGACGACATCTATCAGCTGTGTCCACGTGGAGCCTTTTGCCATTCGACCAATCAGAGATTACCTCTTTGTGTAAAAGCTGTACAGCAGAATTACAGGATTCAGTACTGACGTTTCCCCCACGCCTAGAACACCGGCCGGGGAATGTTTTCTGACATTAGAGCGTCTTTAATTATAAGATCATCAAACGGTTATCACGGTTTTGCACCTCGGCATCTGATTAAGCACCCTGACGTAAACTGCTTTTCGCCGCATTATTTACTGCTATTTACTGTGTTGTTAATTGTATCGTTCGTTTACATATTATTATTGGGAAGAATATTGATAACGATCCGAAAACCCAATCTTCTTGATACACTAAGGTTAGAGAGACCGGTTACATATAACAATTTGCGACATACATTATCGTGGTTTGTAGTGAGTTCAATGCTACTTAATAGGCCCTACAAATGTCGGTTGTTATTCTCTTTATATATGATTAAAATCAGTGAATGTCGGCAATTCAGTGTGCAGTTGTGTGCAATAGTCTGTGTGTGCTTGACCGAGTAACAAAGCATTTCCTAAAGAATGCACTTTGGTGATCTTTAAGACATACTGTTGTGTATAGTGCAAGTCATAGCTCTGTTTAAATAGATAGAGCGCCACGTCCTAAAGGAACTGCTAATATTTCCCTAAAGTGAATAATATTCGTCAGAGATTATATATTAACGATCAATCGAATAGTACGGTAGGCCTGCACCGCAATCAAATTAAAGCATCCAAATCCAGTCTCCCGGGTATATCCAGCGGGTGAATGGTCGCGCACAGACTGGCTTTGGCTAATGTTAGAATTATTATAGGTGTTCAATACTTGTCATAGGCTGGAGTAGATTTATAACCTAGAAGACATATAGATTTGGCGGGTTAAACTGCCAAAGGTCTTAAAAGCGCGAACAATAACCGTTTGTAGAATTCTTGATTGCAGTGTAGGCAATAAATACAGTTTAATATTGTTCTGGTAAGAACAATAACAGTTTGTAGGATCTTGATTGCGGCGTAAGCGATCAAGACTAAAGTACCGGTCGACCGGTAATCTGTAGGCCTGACTGCCTGATCATCCGGACCGGTACTTACAGCAGTACAGGTACAGCAGTATTATTCGATTTTGATAATTATATACCGGTAGGTCTCGATATTAAATCGGGGACGCCTGGTTTTTATTGGGATTTTACTTAGGTCTATTTCTGTCAGTTTTATTTATTTGTAGGCCAGTATTGAGCAGAAGGCGTGTAAGCTTGCTCAGTCTATACAGACAATTGGTAGGCTGGACTGTTGTCTGGCTGTTGTTGGGTCTGAACGGATTGCAGTGTGTGTAGAGTCTGTCCGATAAAGTGCCAGTTAGTAAGTAGGGGCATCTTGAGTTGTAAGGTCAACCCCCTCTTAAAGAATAAGTCGTACTACCGAGTTAGAACGCATACTAACTAACCATTTTGGAATCTGCATATACTGTAGTTTATTTAGGCTTGATAGTAGTCTGCCAGCGTTTTGGCCTGTGTTTGTTTGTGTGGTCTGTTCAGGTACCGTAATAGTTATTACTCAGATATTTTGTAGGCTGGATTGTTGTCTAGCTGTTATTAGGTCTAAAGAGATTGCTGCGTGTGTAGAGTCTGTCCGATAAAGTGCCAGTTAGTAAGTTGGGGCATCTTGAGTTGTAAGGTCAACCCCCTCCTAAAGAATAAGTCGTACTACCGTGTTAGAACGCATACTAACTAACCATTTTGGAATCTGCACATACAGTAGTTTATTTAGGCTTGATGGTAGTCTGCCAGCGTTTGGTTTGTATTTTGTTTGAGTATTCTGTACGGGTAGCGTAATATTTATTATTCAGAGTTTATGTGATTATTCGCAACATTCATATCCCTAAGTTTATTCCTACAGTAATTGTGCTTGTTACACATACCGTTATAGTTAAATTAACCCCGGTACTACACGGGCTGCTTGGCGTAGGTAAAGACTGGTGATTTTGTGCACCGGTCACTCCAGCAGATGCCGTGGTTCTTTTAGCTGTTCAAGTATTTTTAACTACTGATTATTTGTTGTACCAGTACTTGTACCTAATTTAGGGTTTAGTGTACAGTGCTTTCCGAAGGTAATTAGTGTGTAGGCAGTATATTTGTGTTGTAAAGTGGTTAATAGGCACGTTGGTTCTGGTAGACCGCGGTAATTAACTTCTAGGTAGGGGCACTCCGTGATACATAACGTAGTACCTATAGCGATACGGCTATAGGTCGTCAGGCGGTGGTATTTTCCTATCTGGACAACGCAGTGTATTTACTACTACTTATTATTTTCAAATACCGTAGTATCCTGTCCGTTTTTAATAACCAGATTTCTAACCCTTTGTTAGGCTGGTTTGTAGACTTCTTGTAAAATTACCCTAAAAATTCGTATTTGTGTTTTTTGTAATTTTTTGTGTTTATTTAGAGATTGTAATCTCACCCCGAATTGTATGTAATTGTAGTATTAAGTAACTTAGGTAAATTAGAATTATTTGTTTTAGTGTCCAACAAGTAGCACTTCACTGAGAGCGCACAGCTTCTGTGTAGTGACTCTTTCCCAGAAATAATAACACTTATTTCAAATATTGACAAAACCCATTAAACGGGTATATATATTATAAATCAACTCTAACGATTTATAAATAGTAGGCCTGCCATACAACAATTAGGTCTCAATATCAGTTGGACTACTGCACAAATAACGGTAATAAAGTAAGTTAAAGTAACCAAGTAACCCTAAAATTCAGAAATTCAATTATTTAAAATAATTGATATACCGGTATTTATGATAGGCCTATTATCTTTATTTCTATATATTTAGGCTGAAATTATACCGGTATTCTGTAATTAATTCCAGTCCAGAATTATACTTATATATAATATAAGTGTAGGCTGTATACCGGTATTCACGATAGGCCTATTATATATTTATATATATTTGTGCTAAAATTACATACCGGTATTCTGTGATAAATCTAGTCTGAAATAGTACTTATATATACTATAAGCATACCGGTATTCTAATATATTTTATATATATACCACGTTACACTGAGTAGCAGTATCGGTAATTAATTATTAGGCTAACAGTGATACTGAATTACTAGACTTACTTTAACTGTATTTATAGCCGTAGGCATTCAACTGTGTAAACAAACATGTCAGACGCAACCCAATCACTGTCAGATAGTCTCTTAGAAAGTGTTAGAATGAGTATTAGACTTAGACAGCGTATTAAAAGGATCTGTGACCAAGATCAAAGTATAGAACATCCTAGATCCAAGTCTAAGTCACCTACTATTGTAAGAAAGGCCATCCCTACAGTAGTAGTGTCAGACCCTAGGCTAGTAGAACAGCGTAGGTCTATCATCGGCACTCGGGCCCAAGTCAAGCGGGATCAAGAAGCAGCTATCAAACAGCAGCAACCTCCTAGCCAAGAACCTAGTTCTCAGCGGCCCGATAGCTCCAGTAGTTCGGATACTGTTGAGCGGACGCCCGAATGCGGAGCGAAGATGGCGGATACGGTTTATGATGAGCGGCCAACCTTTGAAGAATCAACCAACGCCACTTCTTCTCAAGAAGAAAGCGAAGTGACAGCGGGGGAGCCGCGAAAGAGAGACACTATTGATATTTATCTGTCAGACTATCAGCGATTCCTAGGAGACGAAGAGTTGAGGAGACGACTGTCTGGACTTCGCCCTAATAGTGAAGGAACCAAGCTTGTGTTGGACGCAATCGATGCGGAAATGTTAGCTGCGAACCAAGCTAAATTTGATGAAAAACTCCGCCTCGCTAGAGTCCAGGAAGAACAAATAAAGAAAAAACAGATAGAGGACCGAAAGGCAGCAGCAGTAGCAGCGGCAATGGCAGAAGCAGAAGTGGAAAGAAAGGCGGCAGCGGCAATGGCAATGGCGGCAAAGGCAGTGGCAGAAGCAGAACGGAGAGCG
The DNA here is from genome assembly GCA_032718475.1 of Nemertoderma westbladi. NCBI lineage: Eukaryota > Metazoa > Xenacoelomorpha > Nemertodermatida > Nemertodermatidae > Nemertoderma > Nemertoderma westbladi. The sequence continues at coordinate 40,566 of JAUCBJ010003312.1, forward strand.
TCTGAGGAGACTACCCAACTGGAGTTGGAAAATCTGCAAGAGACGCAAGACAACATAAATAAACAGTTAGCTGCTAGTCAAATGCAGATGATGAGTCGATCTACTCCCAAACGCCAAGAATACACATCATCGGAAGAAGGCGAGACCACCGATCCTGAAGGCGGAGGAAATAGATCTCGTCTAAGCAGGCGTAGAAAAACATCTCACCGTCACAAATTGCCTGATTTGCCCCCAGCTGTTAGAAGACAACTAGCTAGCACAGATTTAAGTAGTACAGAACCCACAGACCAAATTATTAAGGTCAAAAGACTCCCTACGATAGTCGATGAGCTTGAAATAATTAGGCCTGTCGTTCCCAAAGCCACTCCTGTGCTAGAGACCCCTGTACTTCCAGAGCTTAACTCTAAATTCCCTTTACACAGTACTACACTGCCTGTACCCGGTAGAACAGTCCATGAGAATATCCCTATCCTGGACGCTGAGAGAGAAATCAAAGATTTGTCTCCCGTCATCCCGCGTCTGCCCGCTACAATGTTGGCGACTCCCGCTTCGGCGGTCGAGTGGGTAGAGGAGGGACGGCGGGGGATGAATCTAAATAAAAGATAAAAGGGATAAAAGGCCGTGTCATTGCTGTACCGGTGTTTTTAGGGGACATAAAAGCTATTTCTTCTGTATGTGTACTTTAGAGGACATAATTAGCAATTCTATGACACAACGCCCTAGATCCTCTTGAAACAGTGTCGTTACTATGACGACAGCTAACGGCTGAGCTTTACACGTGTAGCTTGCCCTGAGCTTTGCCTTGGTTCTTTGTTCTGCTCAGCTCAAAATGACGACATCTATTAGCTGTGTCCACGTGGAGCCTTTTGCCATTCGACCAATCAGAGATTACCTCTTTGTGTAAAAGCTGTACAGCAGAATTACAGGATTCAGTACTGACGTTTCCCCCACGCCTAGAACACCGGCCGGGGAATGTTTTCTGACATTAGAGCGTCTTTAATTATAAGATCATCAAACGGTTATCACGGTTTTGCACCTCGGCATCTGATTAAGCACCCTGACGTAAACTGCTTTTCGCCGCATTATTTACTGCTATTTACTGTGTTGTTAATTGTATCGTTCGTTTACATATTATTATTGGGAAGAATATTGATAACGATCCGAAAACCCAATCTTCTTGATACACTAAGGTTAGAGAGACCGGTTACATATAACAATTTGCGACATACATTATCGTGGTTTGTAGTGAGTTCAATGCTACTTAATAGGCCCTACAAATGTCAGTTGTTATTCTCTTTATATATGATTAAAATCAGTGAATGTCGGCAATTCAGTGTGCAGTTGTGTGCAATAGTCTGTGTGTGCTTGACCGAGTAACAAAGCATTTCCTAAAGAATGCACTTTGGTGATCTATAAGACATACTGTTGTGTATAGTGTAAGTCATAGCTCTGTTTAAATAGATAGAGCGCCACATCCTAAAGGAACTGCTAATATTTCCCTAAAGTGAATAATATTCGTCAGAGATTATATATTAATGATCAATCGAATAGTACGGTAGGCCTGCACCGCAATCAAATTAAAGCATCCAAATCCAGTCTCCCGGGTATATCCAGCGGGTGAATGGTCGCGCACAGACTGGCTTTGGCTAATGTTAGAATTATTATAGGTGTTCAATACTTGTCATAGGCTGGAGTAGATTTATAACCTAGAAGACATATAGATTTGGCGGGTTAAACTGCCAAAGGTCTTAAAAGCGCGAACAAATACCACCAAATCGTTTCAATTTCATATTTAAAATTGCCTTATCTACATGGATTTCACACAGCAACAACTTCAGTTATCTTCAGTACCGGTATATAAGAATATGGATTTCACGGAGAAAAACAGAGAACTTATGTTTACAAATGAATTACAAAATAAAAATCTTAAGCATATTGCATTAAAAAAAAGTAGTAGTGTAGTGTAGTCAGATCGATGTGTAGTGTAGTCAGTCGATGCAAATATGTGATGGCAATAGCAATTAATGTGTAACACGTCAGTGTAAATTTGATTCATTGAATTGATTGAAATTGATTAATTCCACCCCATTGAATCGCTTCTTATTTCGCAATAAATATAAAATTATTCTGGACATCACTAATTTTCTAATTACTATTCCCTAGGCAGGCCTACTATTCCTTTTGATTGGCTTGTTTTATGAAAATTTAGGTAGAACATCTATAAATTAATATAAGATCCACTCCATTCCCATCAGTTCGTTGGGACTGAAACTCACTGACGACGCCCAGTTCCGAGTTTTGGATGCCACACACCTCGGTTGCAAGGTAACCGAACCCCACAGGTGCTCTCAGTGCGGAACCACCAACATAAGATCAGACGCCCTCCACAGTCTGTCATGTCGGAGAAGCAACGGGAGGATGGCACATCACTCTATGTTGAACGACATAGTGAGGCAAGCCATGGCAACCTGTGGGGTTCCATCCTTACTGGAGCCACTGGGGTTGTGCAGAAATGATGGGAAGCGCGCCGACTCATCACCGCATCCGCATGCTGACTTGGGATGTGACTGTCGTTGACCCGTCTTCTTGCCGCGAGTGCAGTGGCCGTCCACCATGTTGTCAAGGAAGTGGAGAACACGAAGATTGCGAAGTACGAGGAACTAGTCGACCAAGGCTACCTATTCCACCTGGTAGCCTTCGAGACTCTCGGTCAACCCAGCCCTGAGACGGCTGCATTCCTAAAGGAGGTGGGCAACCACCTCAAAGCAGTCACTCAGGAGCCAAGATCCCATCGGTTCCTCCTCCAACGCATCCTCATAGCCAACCTGATTGGCAACACGGCCTCCATCCTCGGGACCACGACCCTGCACTATCAGATGGTCTCTACGATCTCCTCTCTGCTCCCCCAGCCCCCGCACCCATCATGGACCAGATTGCTTACTTTTAATTTTGTATACTTATAATTTTAGGTATTATTAGTTGGAAGGCTTTGTGTTTGTTTGTGCTATTTCTGTTTATATACAATACATATTAAGATCCACAAAAAATATTTTTATAAAAAATTTTGGGAATTAACAAGAAACAAAAAAAAATGTGGTTTTGGTTGATTGCTAATTACTTTTGTATGTTATGCTTGATTGATTCGACTATTAAATGTCTGCATTAATAATATACAATTCATCCTTCCAGATACAACATACTTTATGGCAACATTTCTTCATGTGATGATGACATTGAGAGTGCTGCTAAGGCAGCAGATATACATTCTAGAATCGAAACATTTCCACAAGGTTATGAAACGATTGTTGGAGAGCGAGGACTCAAATTATCTGGGGGTGAGAAGCAACGCGTAGCTATAGCGAGAACTTTACTCAAATCCCCACAGATTATCCTTCTTGACGAGGTGAGATTATGTAATCCACACTGGGAATCAGATAACAATATTTTACTGTAAACTGCTCCAAAGTTTAGATTTTCACTTACAACCTTCCCTTCGGTGGTTGTGGTAGGATTTTGCTAGTACTTTTCCAAGCAAAAACTATATCGGGATCTATCGAGTGAGTATCTATGAGTACGTATATAATGGGTCGAGGTCGTGTGCGTCTTGTTAAAAAATACTATTAAGTAAATATTCCAACTTTTATTGGTTGCTTTCCTGGTAGTAGTGCAGTGATTTGTATATACAAAGAAACTCTTCTGACAAATGAATAAACCAATTGACCAGTAAAAGCATTCAAAAAACCTATGTATCTAAATATTAGGGATCCGGGAAAGGGGGACTTTATTATCCGACAGGATAAAAGGTGCCCCTTTACTGATTTTATGAAAGATAATAATAAAGAAATACAGACCATAAGTAAAACGAAAATTATAGACACGCAAAACCTCTGTAAAACAGTAAAATATTGATGCAGAACTCACTCTTGGAAAATGTTGGCACTGTGAACACTGCTGTTTCGTTCTTGTCTGGACAGGGGTGGTACCGTGCAGACAAGCATTACAGCTCTCAGGAATACTGGTACAGGTACTCCAATCGTGATCTCTACACAATTGGCTTTGCTGAAAACTAACTCAAACTCTGCCGAACTCCAACTTTTGGGCATTAATCTCGTTCAGGATGTAATCGAGAAAAATGACAAGCACTAATCTCTTACTCAGGCAAAATGATTAAATGACAAAGATCACACAATGCGGTTCCTTTTATACTAAAATTTCTGCTCAGTCTTGGGAGTACGCGAAAGTTGACCCCAAACTGTAAGTCAAACATAATTAATACCGGGATTGGTTGAAACCAAAAACAATATCTCACGTAAATGGCTGAATCCAATGTTGTGTCAACAACACATGTTGTTATCACCTGTATCAAAGGGTGGTAATTTCAGAGTTCCCGTTAAACCCATGTTAACTGTGTAGGTGGACTTGATACAAACACAATGGCCACTATTACAATGAGATTCACTTTCAAACCACCAACTTTCATACACTATTAACCAGCTCCCACTCTCCATAGCCCGTCCACTGTCCTTATTCGATAGCAGTTGATTAATTAAACTGCATTTGTGTACCAGCAAGGTATCTTGCAGCTTATTGGCTAGCTATCAATTAACACTGGCTCGGAGAATGGAGGCTGCTGATTCCCATTACCCAATAATATAGTGACTGAATAATATCTACATTGAAACCCGTGGTGAAAGAATCGAAGCGCATTGGATTTTTTTAATTACGAAGCTTCAAACTCCAATACAGATAACTAACACTGTTTCAAAAATAAATGAACTACTGGCAATGTCGATTACTGTAAATGAAATAGAACATGATTACGGAACAATTACAATTACTAACGCAACCCTCCAGAACCACAATAATCTCAATGTCGTCATCAGGTTCTTACGGTAGCCACAGAGTGTGCCTGGTGTATTCATTCAAATACAGGAATTACACGTATAAAGGGAATTCGCGCAGTGCAAAATCTAGAATTACGTAGCAGTACAAATAGTGGATGTGGTTGACAGGAACAATATAAGTCTCTTTTGTGTCTAAATTTTAACTTTTTCATAGACTACATGTGTAACAAGTTTGGTTCCATTTCATTAATGATTGTCCGACTTAATAGCCTTCAGACATTTCAATCGACGACGACAAACGGTCGACTAATTGCACCGTTATAAAGGCATAATTGAAAAGGCTCACCTAGATTTATTGGCTCGCCACACATAATAAATCTATGAATGGCTCCCGCTGTTTATTTAAATTTTAAAACCGCCGAATAGGTACTAATTGTTATTATCCTCGCGAGTTACAGAACGTGTTGGGTTACACTAGTAGAGACACGAAGGGCAATTTATAATATCATGTAGCCCTAACCCTAAAGTTATGATGCTCTAATATAAGAAATTTTGTATAATTTCGGACTTTCTTACTATTAGGCCTTCTGGCCAATGGCAACCCATTGTCCTAAAATGGCTCTCCAATTATTGTAGAACAACATCGGTAGTCAATGTTATGAATAGTTGTAAAAATAACACATTTTATTATTTAAATTACATTCAAGGGCTTTAGAGACCATTTGTTTAGCACCCCACTTACCTGCATATGATACTAACTAATAACCTACAAACAAATGAAAGTTGCGATTTATCTTTTACCATTTCAGGCAACGTCTTCATTAGACACTAAAACAGAACAAAATATTCAGGATAGTCTCAAGAAGATTTGTACGAACCGAACCAGTCTAATCGTAGCTCATAGACTCTCTACTATTGTTTCAGCCGACAACATATTAGTTTTACAAGATGGAGAGATTGTTGAACGTGGTTCGTATTTTCTTACGTAAAGATTTCTTTTGTATTAATCATGAAAATATTAATTTTATAAGAGTATAATATACAGTATGTAAGCATGCATTTGTATTTTTACTCTCAAACTCCAACCCAATTCTATTAGTTTTCTTTCTTCGCAACCGAGAAGAGGACACTGTAAAAGCCTCGGTAACGTATTACTCATCAGTTAGTTATAATGATATTATATGACTTAAATAATACAGACGCATATTATTTATTTTAGGTTGTCATGACGATTTAATCGCACTGGGTGGAGCTTATTATGAAATGTGGGAGAGGCAACAAGACTCAAGTAGGAGCCAATCATCTGCTACTTCCGGAAGCGACAATGATAATAGCGAACAATGATGAATATCGTCATGGTTCAACCAATCATTCTGCATATAGAAGCAGAAACTCCGCCTTCGGTTTGGTTCGGGCCGAAGTTAGGAGACGTTAAACACAACATGTTCCTCATTGTGCCCAAATTTCCTAGGAGACGTTAAACACAGCACATTCCTCATTGTGACCATGTTTCCATTTTCAAATTAAATATTCCTGTAGGCCTAGGAGGTTTAACACTACTGCAGTACAGCAATACTGGTACCAAACTACCTAGATATTTAGCGAGATAATGTAATGGAACGATGCCTTTTGTGGCTTGTGGCAATATTTTATATTAGCCGTGGCTCAAGACCCTTACTCGTCATTAATATTTATACCTAGATATTAGCTCTGCAAGTCCAAGGTAAATGTACACAGGTGTACGGGAAGGGGGAGGGGGGGGGGGGAATCGCAAACTCAAGGGGCGAAATTTGCAAAATATTATATGTGTAAAAATCTGCGAGAATTATATGCTATAATAGAAGACATACTCCAACAGGAGGCGTTAGAATATCCTAATTTCAAGCAGTCTCTGATTGGACGGAGACGTTAGAACATCCTAATATCAAGCAGTCTCTGATTCTCTGATTGGACGATTAAAATATTTTAATATTCTACCAATAAGAAACCGCATGAATTATGAGGTTCTAATGACAATAATAAAGGCATTAGACCTGCAGCTTGTAAGTACTGCAACAACTAACTGCACTCACTATGATGATATCAGTATCAGATCAGAAAAAAAATAGTCGCACAGAATAACAGTCTAATACTACTGTATAGTGTATCATTTTTTAGACCGGTTAGGAATAGCGAATAGGGTATTGGTATTATTGTATTTATTATTGTTATACTGTAGTTACGCCCCCAATCATAGCAAACATTAAAATCATAGTTAAATATAAAATAAATGTGATGTAATAAAAATACTATTTATTTATACATGGGTTGTGGGGGGGGGGGGGGGTGTTCCAGCAGAGTTTGAGGTGCACCGGGTTAATATTTGCCGATTTGTAATCCCAACTAACATAGTTTTAATGCGTTCGTTCTTTATTTTATCGAGGTTATTAATTAGTGTTTTAGTATGTTATACATATATGTTTAGATATATATTTAGATATATTTAGATATATGTTTATTTATATATATGTTTTTAGTATGTTAGTATGTTTTAGTAGTTATGGAGGATGCCCCATTTCGTTAAGCATTCCAACTCGGCTGGTGACCTTATACCACAGTCCAGTTGCCCAGATTTAACTTTCGTAGCCATGGACGATTTATGACTCAATGAGATGATAATTGATGTTAACTGACTAACAGGGGGTTGGTATATTAACTTAAAGGAAGAACGGGAGTCTTACACCCCCAATAAAAAATATAGAATCAGGACATTTAGCCCAAAATATACTTCTCGACCCCTAGGGCCATCGAAGAACAACAAACACAGAAACACAAACTAATATAAATACATGCTAAACATACAGGTATGTGTCGCTACCCTAACCCTAAGCCTACCCGCCATACACTAAATGATACCGTTAATAAACTGCACAATAGCTAAGCCTATATTCTATAAGAATATATATGACAATTTTGTCGCCGTGAAAGGGCGACAATTTTCAATATTTTCAATATTTTCAATTGTCAACACAATGTGAAAGGACTGAGGCAAAAATAATTAATTTGTGAAAATATGGTTGCGTTTCGGTGTCTTGGACCAGTACGCGCTAATCCTCGAAACCTCGTCAGCTGGACAGGGAACAGTGTTTGTTGTTCTTCGATGACCCTAGGGGTCGAGAAGTATATTTTGGGCTAAATTTCCTGATTCTATATTTTTTATTGGGGGTGTAAGACTCCTTCCTGTTCTTCCTTTAAGTTATGACTCAATGGCAGCTATGTCAACTCAAAGGACACATGATTTGGAATCGTCCTTTCGAACACAACATCGAAAGTGAGGATGAGATGGTTGTGCTGAGATTGTATGGGCATGGGAAGCTTGCGCCGATCTGCATTGCGAGACCATGCATCATCATTACCCGTGACGAACATACGATGGAGTTTAAGCATTCCATCCCTACATATTCCCATACATCGCTCAGCGAGCTCGCATACCGAGTTATGAGTTAATAAAAATAGTGGGTCACTGCATATCGACATGTTTCCTATGGCGATGTTTGAGAAACTTGAATCCCCTTAATACTGACACCTACGATATTATCGGAGCTATTTGGTCAAGACCCAGATTATGGTGAATAATTCATCAGTCTACACCCTGAGTTACAAGAAGTCAAGTCTCGCCCTTACGAGTATCGAGCAAGGGAGAAGGCAGCTGAGAACCTAATACAACCTCGGCAATTGTTTTGACCCGCGGTCCACCCATTGCTTCTACCCAAATGGCAAGATAAGGACTGGTGGAAGCTGCCATTCTCAAACACACATTAAATACCACCCGGGTTGAAGCCATAGGTATATCTTAAAAATATCGCTGCGGAGTCCCATTAGAAAAAGAGGAATGAACATATAGTTGACCCTTCTAGTCTACTAGGTACTTCTACTGGTGGGTACATAGATCAAAACCCAGTGCCTTCCGATGCAATCATGATGAATCACCTGAGGATGGTAGCCCTCCCACCAAGGTGATTCGTAAAGAAGAAGAGAAAACTGTTAAAAAGTTCTGTAAACGAAAAGCTAAGAAGAAGTGATTCGAGTAGTGGACTAATTAGAAACTTTTATTGTAAATATTAAACTCAAGTCCTACTTTCGCGAGTGGTTAAAAAAAGCTTATGCAACCTTCAATGGGCATTTGAATTGCCGCCAAGCTCTGTCCCCTACTCCAGCCATTGGAAAGCTCATAAACCAGTGGAGTGTACTTTTCACTTTCTATATTCTGGTTTTCTTTGTTCATTGTGAATTCTGAAAAATGGCGGCTGATGATTGGTTGTTGACTGGCAACAAGTACAGAGGCCTAGGATTGCCACAGTTGCACCAGCCAGTATCAGTCAGTATGTGCATTGTAATGCCACAGAGCTCATGTTTTGTATTTGCCAGTGACATCGGGCAGAACGCCAAGAATCATAACCAATTACGTGACTGGAGTACAGTTACATTTTTTTGAGTAACTGCTGACTGTTGATTGACTAATATTTACCAGCCGAGCGGTGGTCGGCTTCTGCTGTAAAATAACCTATGTAATTATTTTTTATGTTGTATATATATATATATTCAAAGATATGCGGACCCATTAATAGCAGAATTACCAAACTGATAGTTATTTGCATCAATATTGGTAAGTGTTTGTGGGTCAAGTAGCAGTTCTCGTTCAATCATATTGGTGTGGATGCGCTCTACTACTTTGTAGCCCCAACTCGGTAAGAACAGTTAGAATTGTTATTCATGAATAAAATTACCCAATGTCAGCAGTTTATGTCCAACTGTGTATTTCCGTCATTAATTATTACATAATTATGTCCATAAAGGACATAATTATTATGATCTTTATAGACCTGATTGATATCTTGAGCACAACATCCCAAACGGAACTGTTAGTACATTCCCTGTAAGCCCGTATTATTGTCTGGAATACTACTGCGAGAATATATCGACTGATAACCCGAGACCAATATATTGTATAGGCAGTGATTTTTTATGTCCTTTTATTTGACTTTTTTGTCCTCCTTTTTTTACGAATTGTGCATAATGACTTTTGTTGTCCCTTTAATGACTTTTGTTGTCCTTTAATGACTTTTTATGTATGTATTTCTTCAAACTGTCAGACTGCTGATTTCTGGACTGTCAGACAGTTGATTTCAACATGCCTTTGCCAAAACATTCAAAATTTGCTGATTTCTGGTCTGTCGGACAGTTGGTTTCACTATGCCTGTGCCAAAACATTCCATGATTCCATGATTTATAGACTATGAGATAGATTTCCATATGCGCCTGTGGTAAAATACTCTAAATTTAATAGTTTGTGGTTGTTGTCGATAATCGATTACCACATGACGTAGCAAAACACTCATTTTATAGCCAAAAACAATTACCAATTGATGGAAAGGAGCAGGTTAAGGCCGGATTTTCTAACCAAAACAATAAACAGTCACTTTATCAAATGAAGGAAAGGAGCAGGTTACAGAGGCGGGCCTTTCTAACCAAAACAATAAACGATAATTTAACTATGTAATTGAGGGAAAGAAGCGGGTTACAGAGGCGGGATTTTCTAACCAAAACAATAAGCAGTCACTTTACCAAATCAGGGAAAGGAGCAGGTTACATAGACGGGATTTTGTAACCAAAACAATAAACGATAACATTACCAATTGAGAGAAAGGAGCAGGTTACAGAGGCGGGATTTTCTAACCAAAACAATAAACAGTCACTTTACCAAATCAGGGAAAGGAGCAGGTTACAGAGATGGGATTTTCTAACCAAAACAATAAACGATAACATTACCAATTGAGAGAAAGGAGCAGGTTACAGAGGCGGGATTTCCTAACCAAAACAATAAACGATTATTTAACTAATTGAGGGAAAGGGACAGGTTACAGAGGCGGGATTTTCTAACTAAAACAATAAACAGTCACTTTACAAAATGAAGGAAAGGAGCAGGTTACAGAGGCGGGCCTTTCTAACCAAAACAATAAACGGTCACTTTACCAAATCAGGGAAAGGAGGAGGTTACAGAGGCGGGATTTTCTAACCAAAACAACCGGTCAGCCGGTAGGCCTACCATTACCGTATTTAAATGGTAGCGGGCTACACAATAGGCCTACAGCAGTACCGGTGCCGGAACCGGTACTAAAATACCTAAAATACCTGCTTTATACCTACATCTGTACATACAATACAGCAATACTGTAAAATAGTGCTCTATATACTATTACCGGTACTCATAGCCTGAGAGAACAGCAGTAGAGAAACCGGTAGCATGGAACCTAATGGTAAATTTCTGGAGGACATAAAAAGTAAAAAAAAAAAGTAATACCGGTACTGATAGCCTGAGAGAACAGCAGTAGAGAAACCGGTAGGATAATAATATAAAGATGTATGATTATTTATTGATTAAAAATTAAATAGTGTATACATATGTAATAATATTCTCTTAGCAGTATCGAATTTGCCTATATTAGTGATAGTGAATGGGGAAGGATTTTTATCTATATCATAGCAACGTTAAGGCAGGGCCGGATTAAGGTTATCAGGGCTGTGGGCTGAGTAATAAAAAGGGCCGTTTTCCAACGGGTAAAAAATAACATGAAAAACTAAATATTTTACATATAATTATTATTAATTATTTACTATAAAGAAACCGAGTGCTAATTACAGCAATGGAGTAAACTCAAAAATTAATGCAAAAAGCACCATTACCTACAACTGAAAGAAAGACACAGAATTGTTTAATATTACAGTAAATTATTAACTAATAAAATACTAATTACAATACATAAAACATACAATAAAATTTTAATATACTGTATAATATCGTGACCATAAAGCCAGAACAACACATATATACCATAATTTTTCAAAACAATTTTTTTTACCAAAAATACTCAAGATGGCGTTCTACATCTTATGGTAAAATCCTAGACTTGTATGTCTAACTCCATCATTCCTAAGAAATTACCGTTTTGAGTTGAACCTATATGGCTCATAACTGCCACGCAATGGCAACCCACGTTCAGTGAGTTTTCTTATTACACTTACAGCTCGAGTAAGTACCTGTTGCCAATAATTATTCTGTATTTCAAATTCCTTAAGCAGTGCTGCATCCACACGTCTTTTTGCGTCTCTTCTAATCACCAAACCGATCATTGCATCTCGGTGACATTCGGAATTTTCATGCCTGCGAACAACCACAGCTGCATGTTTCCAATTGTTGAATCCTAGGTTAACAAATTGATTGGTCCGATCCGAAGACAATAATTTACAAGGAAAGCAATAAACCTTGCCTTGAGAAGGTGAGTAGCAAAGCCATTCGCGTGTTGTTGGTCGTTGTCCTTCCATTTTGCGTTCAAACAATGACAATGTGCAAGAGCGGGTAAACTTCTCATTGGCGTGAATATAGCTCGATGCAGAAAAGTCACCACCAGCAATATTTTGGCATTGTGTGCTCCCTTCACCAACCCAAAATTCTATCATGCCAGGAACAATAACTACCTCATTCCATGTCCCAACATCTGGAGTTATACACAGATTAGTAGTAGATGGCTCAACATCACCAGCATAGCCATGAAATTGATTTGCAATGGCCTGGCCGTCAGATACATTTGACAGTGGATCAACAATTTCTTCAGCTACAGATAAGTTTACATTAAAACAGTCACCTGTGCCAGAGATGCATTGCATTGGAGCATCACTGACTGCATCAGGTAATTCAACTGGGGAATGGTAGGCTCTACTGTTTCATCCGAAGTTTTGTCTATTTGGTCTGATATAGGTGTAAAATATGTTCGTAGCTTGGGCACAGATGATAACAAAACACTCTCTCTTTTCTCTTTAGCTTTTTTTGCTCGCATCTTTTCTGCACCACAATACCCTTCTTCGAAACGTTCTTTACAAATGTTCCCATTATCTGATTATTGTAGAGATAATTCTATAATTGTCTAATAATTTAAATCACCATAGTTTTATCAATAACCAATATAAGTACAGCTAAGTAAAACTATCTCACAATCAATAACCAAAACAATAAACAAATAACGAAACTAGATTTCCCTTTCGTAATTTAAGGGAATGGAGCAGGTTACAGTGATGGTGTTATCTACTGATTGCTGATCTAACAGACCATATCATATCATATCATATCAATTAGATTTAATAATTAGCGGAATGGAGCAGATTACAGTGGCGAGCTTGAGCTTTTCTAACCAAAACAATAAACGATAATTTATTTTAATAATAATAATTTTAACGATATTATTATATTTGTTAATTTAAGTGTGTCAATAATAATAATTAACGCTGATAAGTCACGGTAGCGTTAATATAATGTAACAAAAACTAACACTATTATTTTATTTACCACTGTGTCATAAGCTGAAGCTTAAATATATATAACTTTACAACAGGATAAGAAGTAAGTACTTCGTGTAGAGGTATAGCCAACCAATAAATATCACGTAAC
>JAUCBJ010003313.1:0-66582 GCA_032718475.1 Nemertoderma westbladi
ACTTCTTAACCATTGGCCATTCTATCGATTTACACGATACGGACTATGTCGAACATATCCTACCCAGAGGAGTCGAAACGATAAACCAAAATTCTAATGCGAAAATCCTATTCGAAATCGACTCGAAAGAAAAGACATTAAAGAAACAAATAAACGCGGTAACTCCAACATATATTTGGAATTCTTGATAGAAGCCTTGTAACAACAAATAAATATCATCCGCGTTTCCCCTACCAGACGTGCGTCTTTGGTATTATTACGATAAATGCCCTAGACCCAGCAAATAAACGGAAAGACATAAACATCCACGGAAACGTTGTGTTAAACACAGTTGTGCTCGTTATATTTACTGGAGTTTCGAGCGAAACTTGTTTGACGTATCACCTATGCTCACTCGGCTCGAACGATCCTGGAGTAAACCTACGATCAGAGTCCCGGAATACTCGGTCAAACCTCCTCATTCCTTAGTTGGACCTCAGACCTGCGATCCTGGTGGTGTTGCGGATCCTCGCGGACTGTATTCACTGTTCAAAGATCTAGTGCTACCCTAACAATTAATCGGTAACACTCCGACAGTGATTTCTAGCTAGCCGCCCATCTTACCTAGCCGGATTGTGACGCGGACACCTAATATCACTATCCAACCGTATGGTCGTCCCCGTTTAACGCGATACAACCCTTCATCAAGGTGAAGGAGAACGTTGTGCGAAACGAATTAAACGCTATTCTACAAAGATCAAAAAGAAACCTGCGTTTGTTCAGATAAACGTAAGTTATAACAGTAAGTCCAATCGATAAACGAATTGGCCTTATCTCAGTTCGATTGGGAAATCTCGAATCTCTAAGAAGATATCAAGCTTAGAAAACCCTATTCTCTGCGAGAGTTTTGGACAAACGTATCCCATGACAAGCGGAGGAAAATCAGCTCGAGGAGAAGCATATCGAAATGGACGAGACACCGACCGTAAACCCAAACCTTCTAATGCAATTGTATTGCACCCTTTACCCAGGAGTTATAGCCTTTCTAGTAAAGTGGCTCGCCCCAAAGAGAAAAGGACTCTTGCTGGCCTCGGGAAACTGCGTGAACGCCGTCCGCGCAAGAAAAACTAACTGTTTAGAGTATCTTTATGTTTTAGAAACTGTGATTTTTATATTTTATAGACTGAAAATCCCATTTTCTGGGAGCGGTGTAAAAGCTTTTGCTGAATTGCCCGGTTATTTTTCCTTATTTTTCCCGTAAAATACTCTGTAGTTGGTTTAATAGGCGTAAGAGGCCGTATTATTGCTGTATCGGTGTTTTTAGAGGATCTAAGAGCTATTTCTTCCGTATGTGTACTGTGGAAGGCATAGTTGATGATTCTATGGCAATTCCGTGACGCAAAAGAGGCGAGATACTCTTGAACAGTAGTTACTATGACGACGGTTAACAGCTGATATTCATACGTGTCGATTTTCTTTGTTCTACGGCTTCTCTCAGTTCAGTCAACCAATCAGAGCGTTTTTACTGTTCTTGTACAGAAATTTCCTAGAAATCACGCAATGCTTTATGGGCAGTGTTATCATTCTGTCCTGAGCCAGGAAAGAACGGCTTTGGAATATTTTGTGCTTTTCTGCTTTTAGCCTAACACTAGTAGGCTTAATTATAAGGACATATATCCGTTATCTGGTTATCTCACTGCATTTATCATATCAACCAACCAAACATACATATCTTACTTAACATTACTGCTTTGCTGTCGGTTATTCATTATATTTGTTGATGAATTATTATATTTGGAATAACGATAAATAACCCCGAAAACCCAATATTCTTGATATACCGAAGGTAAGAGAGAAAGGTTACATATAACGATTGTGACTTATGTTAAAGTGGTTTGAAGTGAATCTAATGTTATTTGATAGACCCTACATGAGTCGGTCCGTGTTCCTTTTATATGTGACTAAAATCAGTGAAGATCGGCAGATCAGTGTGCAGTATTGTGCAGCATTGTGTATGAGTGAGACTGATAACGAAGCATTTCCTAAAGAATGCGCCATATATGTGAATTGTAACTAAGCCATATCGTTGCGTGTAGTTTAAGTCATAGCTCTGTTTATATAGATAGAGCGCCACGTCCTAAAGGAACTGTTAATATTTCCCGAAGGTGAATAATATTGTCAGAGATTATATAATACTGTCAGTCGAATAATACATTAGGCTTACATAGCAATACGATTAAGCTGTCGAAATCAATCTCCCGGGTATATCCAACGGGTGAATGATCGCGCACAGATTGGTTTCAACTAGTGTAGTGAATCAAATACTTGTCAGAGGCTAAAAGCGATTTATTATCTAGAAGACATCCTAATTTGGCGGGTTAAACTGCCAAAGGTCTGAAAGCGCGAACACTCGCACTCACTATGACACCCCTGTAGAGACTGTCGTAGTTTCTCTTGGCTCGCACTCACTGTGACCCCCCTGTAGAGACTGTCGTAGTTTCTCGTGGCTCGGACTCACTGTGACCCCTTGTACTTGTACAAGGACCCCCTTGTACCTGGACTAGACTGTCATTTTTGGAAAGGCAGTTACATTAGATTTATTTACTTTAGTTTAATTACTCATTTGCTCCAGTGTTATTCGGAGAAACTTAGTGGGGTTGCTGTCAAAATCTTTCGAATTCTTTGCAATTTCGCGTTCACGGGAGCGTTTCTGCATTCCATTGAGCAGAGTTTTAGCTAGAGTACGCGATGCAGATTGAGTAGGTTGTGGCGTTATGTCGTAATACACAGTGATTGCGTGGCAAACTTGTTCCAACTGCCGGAAACAAAGAACAGTTCCTTCGGGGACATTTCCTAGCCATTTCATTGCCGCCATTGTCCACCCACCAGACAAGCTCTTGTGAAGTGATTATTAAACCACCCCAAGATAATGTCCGTGTGAAAGATAGGTCTTGCTCACAAGTTGGATAGGTGTTGTCGAGCTCAGGGTTCGATCTCACTATGAAACGGTTTCATAGTGAGATCGAATCCTGAGCTCGACAACCTGCCACGTATCCACCAATTTGACGCTCGTCTTCACTCAATTGCACATCAGCAAAGGAGCTCTATGTTCCGTCGTAAGGGATGTTAGTCGTAGAATTAAATTTTCATCCGCTTCATAAAGCTCAACGACATCTTGCCAACGTCCAACGGCGTTCCCGATTCGTAATAATTAATTAGTTAATTAACTAATTTAGTAATTAGTTTTTCCGTTACCTGTGTAAAATAAACAAAATATATCTATTAACTTATTATATAAGTATTTACTTACTGTACTGTAATAATTAATTATTTTGCCATATCTATGTACTCAGGTATACTTTTACCTATTACCTCTTAGCTTAGGCTACCAATTAAAGTCACACCAAAATTGATGAAAATTTCACCAAAAAAGTCGCTAAAAAAAGTCGCTAATTCGGATGGGGCATCGACCGCATAATCGAACACACTGTAGCCGTGGTAAACGAAACGTGTTTATCTCATCCGTTACAAGACACATGTGCTTTAGTTCTTCAGATTTCGCCTTCTTTAAGGCAGTTTGAACTAACAGTTCACTCTGGTAACCGCCTGTTTTAATGAGCGCATCTTACGTTCAGAAGGTAAAATGGCGATTGCTCGCAATATTTGATAAGGGAGTCGTGGAAATCGCTGTATGCGTATAGCCAACATGTAATCCGATTTCCAGTAGGATTTGTAACAGTGTAGTTCAAGTTGTCGAGCGATAAACTCCAATTGGCTACGATATTTTGTCTCTTCTAAAGTCTACAAAGCTGACTGGACAATCTTTCTTTGCCTCAGAAAGGAGCGCCGATTCGGATCGATTGAACCGCTTTACGGCAGCTACAACTTTAAAGAAGTATCTGCCGCTGGAAGTCGGACAGTACGTGTTAGTCCCCGGATAGTTCCCTTTGCAGCCATAAACACAACATTGTTTTCCCATATTATTATTAATATTACTGTATTATTGGTATTAAATTATTAAAAATAATTATTAATCCGACTGTACATATCTCAGAATCTCAGTATCTGAATAAAAACTGAAAAGTAATCTTTCAGTTTCAGTTGTCAATCCAGTATGCCAGTGCCAGTGTTTAAGAGTCTGTCTGTCAGTGGGTCAGTGCAGTGGTAGGCTAAAATGTAAAAGAATGAAAAACATTGACCCCGCAAGCGGGGTCCGGATTACTGCTGTGCCAGTCCTTCAGTATAGTAGTAGTCCTTGGCTACACCAAAACTGTAACGGCAGAACGGTATGGTCAGGTCAGATGGTACTGCACTGCAGTAGGCCTACAGGAGTACCGGTACTGGTACTGTAAAAAATTGACAGGTAGGAATAATAGAACAGTAGAAAGCCCCATTGAAGTCTGGACAATGATGTAGATAGGGCAGTAGGGTGCTATTGCTTTACTGCTACCAGCTGTACTGTCCAGCTGTCTGCTGTCTGACTGTGGTATCGGTACCTGTCTGTATATAGTACCTACTGACCTACAGACAGACAGAGCTGCATAGTACAGACTGACAGACCTAGGCCTATACCCCCTTCTGCAAAGTGATTTTTTTGTGCGCCGAACGCGACGCGGCGCAGAAAAAAATGTGCGCCTGCGCAGTCGAAAACAGTGCAAAATCCGCGTGCGCAGCAGAAAAACTGCGCGAAATTGGCAGTTAGCTACAATGGCCAAATCTGGCAATGATTGTGATTGCCATATTTGGCAACCAAGCAAAATCTGGCAACATTTCTGATTGCCTGATTTGGCAACTATATAAAGCCGTTGTTGCCATATTTGGCAACTTAACTAACAGACTAACTCATTGAATATGGATTATATGGTTCTGCGTCATTAAGTCCTTCTATGGCAGTATGGTCATTCCTTAGACTGTTAGATCCTGAAATGTTAATGTTAGGCCTAGAAAAAAGGCAAAGGAGTAGCGCCGGGTTACAGGTTATACTTATACCAGTAGTGCAGTAGTGGCATATTCTAAGTTCTAACCAATCAGCCAATACAGCAATATATCCTAATACATGAGGTGAGAATGAGAGTCAATAACACAAACACAGACTGACTGGTAGGGCTCGATCGGAGTTGGGATTTGGCCGGAGCCTGAGTTTGACAATTTGGCCGGAGCCGGAGCAGGAGCCGGAGTTTTTCAAAAATTTTAAAAATGTAATTATTTATTAAAAAATAAATAAAGTATGGTTATCGTTCGCCAATCGCCAATAATCAATCATACTGTAGGTCTAATTAATTTCATAATTCAGTAATTTATCTGTCTGTCTGTTTATAGATTTTCGAATTTTCAATTTAAAATTTAAGTAATTAATTTATCACGGACAGACTGACAGACGGCCTGACGCTGACGGCTAAAAATTACCTACAGTACCTAACTCACTAACTGTCTAATTGTGGTAGAGGTGTGTACTGTATGTAGCCTACCGTACGTGTACCAGTCTGCCAGTATTGCAGTCTGCAGTACACAGGTACAGTATGCTGGCATGACAGCAATAAATGGCTGCAGTGGTACAGTGTACAATCATAGCATTTACAATTTTTTCAGTCAGACAGTATGGCCTATCTGTAATAGTCTGCTAGTCAGCCAGCCTGCCAGCTGGCCAGTACCAGTACTGGTACTGCAGTACAGTCAACAGTCAGTCAGTCATTGACTTTAAGTAATAAATACTACAGTATTATGCTGGACTGCTGGATATTGAAGCTGTACTACAGTCTGACAGTACTTATAGTGTAAATAATTTTTCAGAATAGAATATGCACGAAATACAGAAATATAATACTTTATTAAAAAATTAACTCCGGCAATATTTTTACCGGAGCCGGAGCCGGAGGTGCCAAAATGGCCAGAGCCGGAGCCGGAGGCCGGAGCTCCGATCGAGCCCTACTGACTGGCAGACTGATGATAGTTTTTTTGCTTTTTTGACATTTTTGCTAGTAATCTCTGGCGCTGCTTGGGGAGGTGGTTGATTGTTGTTTGTACCGGTACCAATCAGCCAATAACAGTTTAGTAGTTAAAGATTGTAACTGTGTAATGCTGATACAATTGCCCAGCAATCTAACAGTCTAAATCATCCTTCACTCTATATCCAGATATCAGTTCAGTATATCTATCTATCCATTCCTACATCAGTACATACAGACATATAATGAAAATAATTTCATCCCGTTTTTCATCATCTGATTAGGGCCTACTAGAAACAATTTGTTGAATCCCTTAACCTGTTAACACGCGTTTTGGTTTTCTCAGTCTTTCTAAATTTTGACACTATTTTTTTCCGTCACGCCGTTTCTCAAACTTTAATGCCCCCTTTCCTTTTGGTGATATTAACGTTCTGACGGGTCTTGCTTTAACGCGTATGCGGAGGCTACGCGGAGCCTCCGCGGAGCCTCCGCGTAGGTGAAAATAATTATGTTTTGCGTATCTGAAATTTATAAGACGGTAAGCGTAGGTAGCCAATAGAATAGCAGATATGCAAATAAGTGGGAAATTTAAATAAATGAGGCAGCGGACAGAGTTACTAGACAAGTCCGTAAAAGGTGCCACCCTGCTCCATAGCGCGGGAAATTCAAATGATTGAAAGACATGTTATTTGTACTGGAAAGGGTGGAAGACACCTTGGTGGCAGATCAGATCTGCCACCTATATATTGGCGGTAAATTCAAATCTGTTTTAACATTGAATACATGAATAGAGTAAGACCAATCTGCCAATGTAATTCATTGAATCAGAATAAATTATTTATTATCGGTTTAACTCACTCATCCGTTAATGTTGTTGATTTATCTATTCTGGGACTTCGAGCACGTGAACAACTAAACCAGCACGCTAACTACAACTACCGGTAGTCTGGGGCTTCGACTTTTCGAGCACCACGTGAACAACTAAACTGGCTGGTTACCTAGTCTGGGACTTCGAGCAGCACGTGAATAACTAAGCTGACTGGTTAACTAGTCTGGGATTTCGAGCAGCACGTGTTCAACTAAGCTGCCTGGTTAACAAGTCTGGGACTTCGAGCAGCACGTAAACAACTAAGCTGACTGGTTAACTAGTCTGGTACATGTCTGGAACAGATATAGCAGTATAGGCAGAAGCATTATACACCCATTGTTATCACAGTAGACCTACCTGCGAATGCTGCGATATATTTTACTATCAGTTCCCTGCTATATTGTTATAATTATAATGTTCTGATGTAATTATAACTGAACTTTGAACTTTTAATTGCAACAAATTATTAACATTAAACATGATGTTAACCAGATAGTTATATCCGATGATATCGTTAATGAGTACAACCAACTTATTAACACGTATATTGCCGATGGCGTAGATGTTAGATTGTGTCAATATTTGTTGGATATATTTCCTCTCTTTCGGGATCATTGTAATATTGGGATTTTGAAGCTGCGCGATAAACGAATTCTCTACAATCAGGCTAATGAATCTATGAACAAAGTAATCAAGGATTTCACTCATTCTCTGCCAGTTGATGAAGCAATTATTCGTATTAAAGATGTTGTTAAGTATCAACATGAAGATATTATTAAAGGCTTCATATAAACTGAAGAGACAGTTCGAACATCTGCAGTGGGACGAATCTGAGTTCTTTAAATTGGATTCTTCGGAAAGATCATGGCTATATACGAAACAAATTCAAAAGATACATAAACTTTTACTCAGTGAATCCTTTGCAATAGATACTAGTGGAATAGATACCATCCAGGATGAACCGATATACTACATTATATAGTTGACGAGAAAAGTGATTTGGACGTCGACCATGGTAATACCGCTGAGATTAATGTTTCCAATAATGACGTGTTGCTGGCATCTACTTATATTTGATCTACTTATACGGTATATATACATCTACTTATATTCGATATTATATTTGACGGACAGATTGTCGGATAGTCAGATAGACATATAGACGGATGGTGGGGGATTCCCCCCCCCCCCCTTAATATTCGGTTTACAAGTAAGCTAAGATTGACTTTGTAATTAACTTGAATCCCCGCTGAATTGGGGCCAGGGTATAGTTTCCGCACAAATGCTTTAATGGGACTAACCGGGACGCATATCTGCCTTGCACACTTAATAGTATGCACGGCCGGTCAATAAAATTGACCGACTGTGTTAGTCATAATATAGGCCGACCGTTTTAGCCATCTCAGTGTAGATCGGAGTTAGCTCGGTAGGCCTATAGGCCAGTATATTTTGCTTTTTAAGATCGGTATACCTCTGTACTGTATTGCATTGTTATAGCTCAGAATGGGTCGGTATATATACGTTTTAGAACGTACTGATTTATCTTTGCTAAACTGGGTACCGTACCAGTATGTTACTGTTAGTCTGTTCTTAAAGAACTTAATTTATATTATTATCATTATGGTATGTTCTGTTTAAGTCAGCATGTCCACTGTCTCATTAATTTAAATTTCCCACTGATTTGCATATCAGCTATTGGCTACCTACGCTTACCGTCTTAAAAATTTCAGATACGCAAAACATAATTATTTTCACCTACGCGGAGGCTCCGCGGAGGCTCCGCATACGCGTTAAAGCAAGACCCCGTTCTGACGTTGTCAAATATTATTACGTTTATTTCCATTTCAGCCTTTGAAGCATGTAATTCTTTAGATTTGTTTAGGGTCCTACTAAATACTACAAAAAGCACAAAAAGAACAAAAAAGTAAAAAAAAAAAAGCACAAAAAACAAACACCCCCCACATACGAAGGTAAACCCATACCTATGATTGATTAATTTGCAACGTTCTGACCTACAGTATGTAAAGGCCACAATACTGCAAAGTGTATTTGTAATTAAAATCACTATAAAAAAACATAATAAAACACATACAGTTTAGATTAATAACTTAATAAAACTACAGTAAAATAGGATCGTGGGAAAGAACACCCAGGATCTAAGGCACTCATGGGGGTCGTAAATTAAGGTAAAATAAAATAGAATATTGATATATAAGATAAGTACGCATGAACTCCTAAACAACATTGCAAACAATCTGGCAGTTATTATAGAAATTTCAAAGTATACAGTAGTGTTACAACAGCAGTGGTTAACCCCAGGCAGGAACTGTGTTTCCAACAGACGCAGATATCGTAACCAAGGCAGTTCCGACCTAAGCGAGATTCTTGCAAGTATGACTATGGCTAATATCTGAACTAATATCGCCCACTCGAGAGGTTCGGGCAGACCGTGATGTGATAATTGTACAGTATGTCGATTTATCGGTGAATAAAGGCATTCCAATAACAGAATAATCGCGATTTCGGTCAACACTGACATCCAGTTTACAAGCGCCTATGCTGCGTCGCTACATCTCCCACATCGCTACATCATTACATACTGACTGACTGACATTGACAGATTGGTTACACTCCCTCAAAATTGAATTTGCATTGGCATGGCGCTCTTCAAAATTGTTTCAATGTGTGGCGCGCTTAAAAATTTAGTTGGCGCGGGGTTTTTTCGAAATTGCATCGGCGTGCTTAAAAATTTAGTTGGCGCAGGGTTTTTCAGGTGGTATAAATTTTAAAATGCGACAATTTTGTATGGAATGCGCTTAGCGTTCTCATTTTTTCCTATGTTCGTCTATGGGGAAAATGCAGCAAGATTGGTTCTGGCGACGCCAAATTTTGGCGTTCAAAAGGACAAAATCGGGCGTTGTGTCCCTAACTGGTAGAGTACAGGAGTATGTTAAACCCCCTCCACCCTCTAGTGCAGCAGTGCAAACTCACCCCCGCATTTATCAATTTTCACTCTGCTGTTCTGTGCAAATCCATCTCCGTCTCCCTGTCTCCGGTTAAATTTACCTAGCAGTGCCTAGTCAGCTAGTGTATCTTCCTCACTCCAGCTCCAGCAGTCCCGGCTGCGCGGTGTATATTAAGATCGGAGTTGGGATTTGTCCGGAGCCGGAGTTTTTAAAAAATTTAATTATTTAGGCCTATTAAAAAAAATAAAGTACCGGTACTGTGATAAAAATGGGACGCCCGATTATGTCGGGCAATGCTTCATAAATATAATCATAAAACATAATCATAAAACATAATCTGGCGTCCTAAACTGCTAAACGCCTATTTCTACCGACAAAATCGGGCGTTGTGTTCCTAACTGTCTACCGGAAGGGAAAATACACCCCAGGGCCAGGAGTGAGAATGCACTAGGGAATTTTAAATTGCTGGGGAGTTATTTTGCTTGGGGAGTGAAAATTCTTTGTTACACCGGTAACGGTAACGTAAGTGGTACCGTAGTCTGTAGTCTGATCATATTTCTTATTTTACATTAAAATATTAGGCTACCTTTTGTAGGGCACCTTTCCTGACTTCAGACCTTCCTCCGTACCAGTAATGCAGTAATGGAAGACATCGAAGTTTATAAAGCGAAACATCGTTATAAAGGCCTCCCAGTCACATCCAAGAACGAACATCGGACAGACGTTCTAAAGTTCGGCAAAGGAGCGCTGTTCGAAGTACTCAAACGTTCGGACACTGGCTGGTGGGTGGCTCGTTGTATCACTGACGGCGGTTCTATTGGCTACGTCCCAAGCAAATTCCTTCAAGTTACCTCGAAAAAGGTTATCAGAAAGCTGATAGACGATGGCGACTCCGCGAGCTTTGACGAAGATGACGACGATGAAAACGACGTGGCCGAAGAAGATATCCTAATTCCTGACGCGCCGCCTCTCCCTTCGCCATTTGACGTCTTATTTACTCGTAAAACGTCCTCCCCTGGAAACTCGGAAGTTACGGATCTCGTACAGAAAGGTCACATGCCGCACGAGATGGCCATTCACGATAAACTCAACAACGTGCTGCTGAAACCCACTAATTTGCCTCGACCACCATCCCCACCTGCCTCCCCAGGGCTCTCGACCAAGCCGCCACATCCCTCCTTCGTGTCCCCCATAGCCGATCCTTCGGGGGAGACCTTGTTGATGCAACTCAATCAGGAGTTGTCATTCAACCAGCGTCTTGGAATCGACGTTCTCAAAAAGGATGAGATTCACAAGGCCTGGGCCACTAAGAATTGGCAGGCGAATAAAACGCGTCAGCAGCAACACGAAGGTCACAGAAAGCGAAACAGTTTCGATAAGGCCTTGGAGAAGCAACACATAAAGCTAGAAGAGGCTGACAAACCCGTGAACCCGGAGGATGTTGGGAAAGAGAAACCTGCTTGGGCCAGCGTGCAGCTAAGGAAGACAGGAGTTAATGTGGACGATTGAGTTGTTTAATAACAAGTAATGTTTGTTCAGCACCCAGTATAGGCCTATACGAGTACCGGTAGGTTTATAAGAATAGGTTTATATTCCATTATCTCTCAGTGCAATTATTTCTTTAGCCATATCCAATCTACCTGTACTTTAATATCCGGCTATTAACTACTTCAGTAGGTATTATTTAGAATTTAACTTAGTAGATAATAATATCCTTTATTTATATAAATAATGATATTTATATTGTCAATTTAAATTTAATAATTTTTTAGATTAATTTGTGTTGTTTCTTTTTATTTCTACCGTCGGATGTTAGAGATTTCCCATATTGTTCTTAGAATCAGTTAGATTACATACTGGTACACGGTTTCACTTCAACAGTATATTATATACCGGTACTTGTAATTAATAGCTAATTAGTTTATATTTATATTATTGTAAGAAATGAAGCAGAACAAATGTATTCATTTACTCAATAATTTATGAGTATTAATATTTCATTGTTCATAATCATATTTACATTTAGTGTAACTTATCATAATTAATTACTAATAATTAACCGTCGCGTATATAATTAGTATACTGGTAATTCGATTATCTATACATTTTGCTTCGCCTTTGTATTTTTGTTTGTTTCAACATTCCATATTAATTATAGTTGCTACCGGTAATTAAATTGATTGCAATCAGTAGTTTTGTTTAAGTCAATGTTTCATAGTACTCAAGATTCAAGGACAGAGACTGTAAGGGATCGATATTATAATATATCATTAATATTTGGTCTCAATAAAACTTAATTAATTATTGCTCAATATGTCTCCATTGTATTTCCTTCCTTCTTTTATCAGATGTCCATGATTTACACTCCGAATGGTGTGGTGGGGATTCCCATAGGCACTCGAAATATCGAATAACTTTATTTCAGATGAATCTAATTTATTTGGTATTTCTATTTAGTTGCTAGTTCATTTCTATGGTTTAGATATTCATTTACCTTGCTATGACGTCATGCTTTAATTACTCTTTTTGTTTACCCTTTTGTCTAACACTTCTTTTATTAACGTTTTGTATATTGTATAAACTTTTTTCAGTGTCACTACAAAATATAGCTTATTCAGAAATGCTTAATATATTATTATGGAAGTAATATCGTCGCTTAAGTACGTGTAGGCCCTAAAAATCTGGTTTGTAAATTTTGCAGAAGCAATATCCGAAACAGAAAGTTAACATTCTTAAAACAAATGGTATGCATGGGAATATGGGAATAACAAAGGATTTGAGGGGAATTTGCGACATAATTGGATTGATGGCTCATTTGAAACTATAAGTATAATTTTATTTAACATCTGTTTGTCGGTTCCATCTGGCTTGGAATTTTGCACCGTGTAATTTTTCTGAGTTCTGATTTCCAATAATATTCGGAATATTATACTATACAGTCTAAACTTAATCTTTTTTGGAATTTACAATAATTATTAGACTGGATAATAATACATAGGGTTAGATAATGTCGTTTAATAATGTGGTGCCCATTTTTTACATTAAGGATCATCATTTTCTAAAAATGTTTGTTTTACTGGTAATGTCATTGTGCTTAGATTGCAATGTAGCTAAATGTTTTACATTCTGTTCAGATTGAAATTATAATCAAGATGGCAGTGGTCAGTGGCAACTGTTCGAAAACCACAAACCTCACTTTATGTAGATTTCATACTCCATGGCATCCTGACGAAAATGCTCCTGAGTCTGGAATCCAGGGGCGATAGCTACTGCACTCTGCGGCAAATATAAGTTATGTGACAGCATTTCAACTTTATTTAAAAAGCTTAACTCGAGTTGGACCTCATAGAGGGTGTGCACTTTTAAGACACATCACGACACGTCCTGGAAATGATTGTTAATATATAACGAAACTGCCTCTTTAGGTTGATAGTTGTAGGAAAGAGACACCGACACCCTCTCATTTATATGTGTCAGAATTAAGATGTGAAAGGTTCGATCCCGGAACACATCTTACATCTTTTTGTTTAAAAAAATAACGCATCAACCTTCGGATTACTAGCAAAAATGAAACTGCTTGGATTGTACCTTCGTTTATTGTATTAGTTACAATCAAGGCGTACTATATAAGGCCATGCCATCGAGTTAACTACTACTACTACTAGGTCGAGCGAACTCGGACAGTGGAAATGAGATCCTTCCAGGCTTCCCGATTCTCCATAGTTGTCGCAATTTCGTTTCTCCCAAGTTCAGTATCCCTTTCAAGTTGATCTATATATGTTATGGCAGGTCGTCCACGACTACGCTTTCCATGAGTTGGTTGCCAGAAAAGTAGATCTGGTATGACCTCGTATTTACTTCGCCAGCAGTGCCCACTGAATCTTAATCTGCGTTCACGGAGGGTGGTTGATACAGGTGGTATTGTACCATAAAGCTCGGCGTTTGTCATGTGTTGTCTCCAGCTGATGTTTAGGGCTGCCCTTAGTAGTCTTGTGTAGCAACCATCAATTCGTTGTTCAAGTGATTTAGTCAGTGTCCAGGTCTCACCCCCGTATAAAAATACACTTTCCACTGTGGCTCGAAAGAACTTGGTCTTCAGGTGCCTGGAGAGATCTGATTTCCAGATGGTATCCATTTTTGATAGAGCTACCCAAGCCTTTGCTTTCCTAACTTCTATGTCCTTTTTGCTACTCTCTATCCACGATCCAAGGTACTGGAAGTCATCGACCTTCCTTAGTTGATTATTATCAATGGTTGTCAAGTTTCCATCAACATTAAAGGTCATGAATTCGGTCTTGGTAGCATTTATATGCAATCCAACCTCCTTAGCAGCCCTCTCCACTTTATTTAATAGAAGCTGTGCATCTGCTAGCGTATTAGAGAGCAGGGCGATGTCATCCGCAAAGTCGGTGTCTGTGACTGTAGTTGCCGGTATCTACTACTTCTGCGTTCTTGAAGTGTGAATCCCAGATCTTCACCCTTTGTGGCCGTCCTCATTGCGTAATCCAGCACAATTACAAATAGTAATGGTGCTAATGTGTCACCTTGCAGTACGCCAGCCAGGATTGAGAAAAACTCAGTTTCACCATCTGGTGAGAGTACCTGCGCTTCTGTGTCACAATATAACAATCCAATGCCAGCAACAATTACTTCAGGTATTCCATAAGCTCTTAGGATTTCAAGCATTTTACCTCTATGGATAGAGTCGAATGCCTTCTTGAAGTCCACAAAAGTCATGACTGCGGGGAGATTCTTTGACTTAATTCCTTCTATCAGTCTCCGTAGTGCAAGTATCTGAGCTATTGTTGATCTACTTGGTCGAAATCCGTTTTGGCTCTTACGCAGTAGTTTCTCTATGTGAGGCCTAATCCTATATAGAATCATTTTATTGTATATTTTGGCAGCTACCACAAGCAGACAGATCCCACGATAGTTTGTTGGTATGCCGAGGTCTCCTTTCTTGGGGAGAGGCTTTAGTTGACCTTTAGTCCAAATTAGTGGTGGCTTTTCCCCTTTTAGCATCCGGTTGCAAACATTCAATAATGGTCTGTTTAGCACTCCGGTTTTCCATACCTCCGCTGGGATTTCATCTAATCCACTCGCTTTATTATTGGACATGCTTTTAATGCTTCTTTGGAGTTCGGCAGGTGTGAAGTCCCCTGTTTCTATAGGTAGTGTCTTGTCATATATTTTCCTTGTAGGGCTGACCTCGATGTTTGGTGGCTGCCCAAGCAAGTTGCTGAACTGATTTTTCCACTTCCCAACACGTTCTTCAGGACTATCGGCTTTGAGGCGCCCCTTTGCACAACTTTTCCGACCAGATGCCTCATTTACAGTTTGCCAGGTAAGTCTTGATTGTTGCTGTATGTGAGCAGTTGTAATTGCTTCAGTTTTATCCTGTATGTACTTTTCCTGGCTGATGTTGTAGGCCAATTTAAGATCGTCCTTAGCTTTCTCAACCTTGTTAATATGTGGGTCAAATTGGCCCAACTCGTTGTTAAAAATCCAGCTGTGAAGTACAGGCTGGCGTGATGGTCATAATATCTTGTGACATCCTACCCCTACTAGTTAGTAACCATATGCTATAATATAATAACATATACCGAAATGGTGTTCTAGCAGTAGACATCTAAACACCTTGTACACGTGGTTTACCAAAGTGGGTCAAATTGACCCAATAGTGTAAATGCTGTTCCTTATCTTATACAAGCGCTTATACATAGTAGGAAATATACCATTGGTAACTTGAAAAACGTGGGAATTTTGAATTTTCTCCAGTGAATCTTAGTGTACCGCTGTACCGGTAGTGATTGTATGTTGATATTAATCTTATAGTTGAAAGGCTGAAAGGTAACTGGATAAACATAAACACTCTCAGAGATCTCAAATTTCGGAGGTATCATTTAGTATGTCGAATCGTTATCCTAATCGGACAAGACGTCCTGTGAATGCCTATGGGTACCTTTTTCCGTCCCAAGATGAGTTCCTGGATGACAGCGATGGAGTTGATAGTGATGCAATAGATGACAATGATGAACTGGATGGTGGTGAGAGTGAGGTGGAAGACTCTGGAAGCGATGTGTCTGCCGGAGATGGTGTGGAGGAGTGCGGGATGAGTGATGCCGGAGGAGTCGGGGAGAGCAATGGAGAAGGTGAAGGGGCAACATTATATGTATCACGTAGGGGCAACATTGAGTGGAGCAAGACGCCATGTCTTCCAACTTCTCAAGTTCGATCCATCAATATCATTCGTGAGGGTCGGTCCATTCCCAAACATGTGAGAGATAAGAATATGTCTTCCCCACTGGACACATTTACCAATTTCATTTCACATGAAATGTTGATGATCGTTTTGGACGCAACGAACAACAGTGCGATTGACCCTGACGTTACACTCGACGAGCTGTATGGTTTCCTCGGCATCCTTATCTTTGCAGGAGTTCATCGAGACAATCGACTTCCAGTACGTTCACTCTTCCACAATGAATATGGCCGGCCCATTTACAGTGCCACTATGTCCCGAAATCGTTTCGTTGAAATTTTGCGCCACTTTCGCTTTGACAACAAAGAGACTCGTGTAGAACGGCGAGCTACTGACAAACTGGCCCCAATCCGGGAAGTGTGGGACATGTTTGTAAACCGTCTCCGATCGTCCTATGTACCAGGTCCGACTGTGACTGTGGACGAGATGCTGTCACCATTCCGTGGTAGGTGTCCGTTTCGGCAATACATCCCATCAAAGCCAGCGAAGTACGGCATCAAGTTCTGGTGGCTATGTGACTCTGAGACATTCTATCCATACAATGGCCAAGTTTATTGCGGCCGGCTTCCGAATGAAGCACGAGAAAAGGGACAGTCTAAGCGTGTGGTCCTGGACTTGGCGCAGCCTTTATTTGGAACTAATAGAAACATTTGCGCAGACAACTTCTTTAGTAGTATGGAACTTTTATTGGAACTGAAGCAGCATCGGCTCAGCTACCTAGGAACTGTCAGGCGTAACAAGCCGGAGGTTCCCCAAGAGTTCGTTGACACACGCGGAAGACAAGTCCATTCCTCTTTGTTCGGCCACACCAATGACGCAACATTGGTTTCGTATATACCAAAGGCAAGCAAGTGTGTGCTGATGTTATCATCGTCCCACTTTGATCAGGAAGTATCAGCCGAGGCGACCCACAAACCCAGCATGATTTTGGATTATAATGCGCAAAAATGTGGTGTTGATGTGATGGATGCGATGGTGGGTCATTTCACAGCACGCAGGGCCACCCGCCGCTGGCCCATGCGGGTCTTCATGGTGGTAGTTGATGTTGCTGCAGTTGCCGGGTTTGTGGTGTATTACACTCTCTTCCCAACAACCCGTCGCACTAATCGGGCGAGGTTCAATTACCTAACAGAGGTATCTCAGGGTCTTATGAAGATCAGTATGACGTCTCGTACCCTATCCCGTCATATTGCTGAGGCACCTCGTACTATAGCCCAGCGAGAGCAGCAGCTCAGTACATCCTTGGTGGGCTCCAGTTTTTCAGCACCCAAAGTTCCCAAACGTGGGAGATGCTACAGGTGCCCACAAAAGTCTGGGTCTACAAAGTATTCACGAAAATGCGACAACTGTGCACACTTCATCTGCGACGTACATTCGCGTGTATCAACGTATTGCACTAGTTGCACCTAGAGTCCGAACATACTATTGATAACATGATATTGATAACAATCGATAACATGATATTGGTAATCGATATATAACTCTGTACAATCACTTGTACTATATTTTAACCCTATAATTATATTGGCAGTGTGGAAATTGATTATTTCCCCTACAAAGTCGTTTTTTGTAGGTATGGGTCAAATTGACCCAAAGCGGGTGTCTATGTGGCAAAACAAAACCGGGTATAGGCGGGTTAAATGGATAGAAAATCGCTGTCCATAGAAACCAAGATAAAAATTTAACGGAGCACTGCGTAGTGACGTCAAATCTGTAACAGCCAATCACAGTCGATTTTCAAAATTGGCTTTCCGCGCATAATTAATCTCGCAATTTCGAACGTTTCCTCGCGTTTTTACAAAAAGCACACCCCGCCACTCGATTCAGGGCACCTTGCTACCCTTTATTAAATTGTTTCTAGCCCAACAAGTTTTTCGCTAACCAACCCTATATAGAACTGTATTGATATATATTTATAAAAAATATAATTTTATTTAGTTATTAGTTACTACTACTACTAGATCGTGTGAACTCGGACAGTGGAAATGAGATCATTCCAGCTTCCCGATTCCCCATAGTTTCGTTTCTCTCAAGTTCAGTGTTTCTTTCAAGCTGGTCTAATATGTCATAGCCGGTCGTCCACGGCTACGCTTTCCTTGTGTTGGTTGACTGACAGAGAAGTAGATCTGGTATGACCTCATGTTTACTTATCCAGCAGTGCCCACTGAATCTTAATCTGAGTTCCATCAAATCGTTGTTCGAGTGATTTCATCAGTGTCCAGGTTTCACCGTATTGCCGTATAAAAGTAAACTTTCCACTGTGTCTCGAAAGAACTTAATCTTCTGGTACCTGGAAAGGTCTGGTCTGATTTCCAGATGGTTATCCAGATAGTCATTTTTGATAGAGCCACCCGTGCCTTTGCTTTCCTAACTTATATCTCTTCTATCCACATGACCCAAAGTACTGAAAGTCGTCAACTTTTCTTAGTTGATAATTATTATCGTTTGTTATCAACTTTCCATCAACATAAAAAGTCATGAATTCTGTCTTGGTAGCATTTATATGCAATCTAACCTCCTTAACAGCCCACTCCACTTTATTCAGTAGAAGCTGTCATTTCATTAAAGAGCAGGGCGATGTCATCCGCAAAGTCGGTGTACAATTACACTACAATTACGAATAGTACTGGCACCAATGTGTCACCTTGCACTACCACAGTTAGGATTGAGAAGAACTCAGTTTCACCATTTGGTGGGAGTAGTACCTGAGCTTCTGTGTCACAATATAACAATCCAATGCCAGCAACAATTACTTATGGTATTCCATAAGATCTTATGATTTGAGACAGAGGGAGAAACTGGATGCAAAGCCCGCTTTGGCGAATTATTATCCCGCCCCAATGTTAAATTCTCAATTTAGGGATAGCAGCAGGTTACAGTGGAACGTTATTTTAACCAAAACAATAAACTAAACACAATAGAACAGGTTACAGTTTTATTTTTGATCGTAAGCAGCGGTTATTTGCATCCAATTTGCCCTGGAGAGGGATTAATTTGTATTGCATCCAGCCCCCCCCCCCCCCCCCCCCCTCTATTTTTGTAGGATTTCCTGCATTTTACCTCTATGGATGGAGTCGAATGTTTTCTGTTCTTTTGAACAAATGTTAGGACTGCGGTGAGATAGATTCTTTGAATTAATTCCCTCAATCAGTTGTCGTAGGGTAGCACAGAACAAGTACCTGAGCTACAGTAGGCCTATTGTTGATCTATTTGGTCGAAATCCATTTTGGCTCTTATGCAGCAGTTTTTCTATGTGAGGCCTAATTCTATATAGTTTAATTTTGTTGTATATTTTGGCAGCTACTACAAGCAGACAGATCCCACAATAGTTTGTTGGTATACCCAAGTATCCTTTCTTAGGGAGAGGCTTTAGTTGACTTTTAGTCCAAATTGGTGGTGGCCTTTATACCCTTTGAGCATCCGGTTGCAAACATCAAATCTGGTCTGTTTAGCACTTCTCTTTTCCATACCTCTGCAAGGATTTCATCTGATCCACTCGTTTCTGATTGGACATACTTTTAATGCTTCTTTGAAGTTCGGCGGGTGTGAAGTCCTGGAGCATGCTGAAGGCAGGATGCGGTGTAACATAATTATATTATAACTTTGTGACAATCGTGATCAACGAGATTCCACGAAAAGATCTGAAGTGTCAAGTTGTCCTTTCTGGGAACTACTGGCATTAAGCCCAAATTACTTCTCAGCCCCTAGAGCCATCAAAGGACACAAACAAAACAAACAAATAACACAAACAAAAATAACATAATAACATAATAACATGCTCCACATACAGGTATGTATCGCAACCCTAACCCTAAAACCTAACCGCCATACAATAAATGATACCGGTAATAAACTGCACGAAAGCGAAGCCAATATTCTATAAGAAAATATATGACAATTTTGTCGCCGTGAAAGGGGTAGGACTAGGGCAAAAATAAATAATTTGTGAAAAATATGGTTGCGCTTCGGTGTCTCGGACCAGTACGCGCTAATCCTCGACACCATCGTCAGCTGGACAAGGAATTAGCCAAGCCTAGCTATCTATATTGCACCAATGACCTAAATTAATCGCATCATCAATTCAGTTACCCCCTAAACCAAACAGACGTCAACAATATAACATTGGCACCCTATAGGCCTATGGTAAGTAAACATGTTACCAATGGAAAACTGGTAGATTGCTAGGGCAAACACACAGTACAAAAATTGATTTGACAATATGCAGTGATATCTGAATTCTGCTCTTTACTTCATATGTGATAATTGAATGTACCGACATACTGACTAACAGGGGGTTGTTATATATTAACTTAAAGGTAAACACAAGAGTCTTTCACCCCTTAAACTACAAAAAAATATAGAATCAGGACATTAAGCCCAAATTACTTCTCTGCCCCTAGGGCTAATTTCCTATCCAGCTAATCCCCTAATCCCCTAATCCCTAATTCCCTGTCCAGCTGACGATGTTGTCGAGTATTAGCGCGTCCATGTTACAGTCCAGGTACTGGTCCAAGACACCGAAACGCAACCATATTTTTCAGAAATTAATTATTTTTGCCCAAGTCCTACCCCTTTTACGGCGACAAAATTGTCATATATATATGTCCCACCTTGGTGTAGTGGTTGCATTGAATTCACATCTCCTGTAGGTCGTGGGTTCGATCCTCACATGGGCCAGGGCAGTTTTCGTTTCGGCACGAATGCTTTAAAGGGACCAGCCAGGGTGCATCTCTGCCTTGCATCCTTAAGTGGTAGCTTAATGAGTACTGGAGTTTCCTCTGGGGAGTAAAGTTCTGGGGGGACCGCACTGGAAATAAGTCGTCAGACTTTGTGCGTAATCCCTGGCCTAGCGGCCGAAGAAAATTAACTTATAATATATATTTTCTTATAGAATATACAGTACAGTAAGCGTAGCTTTCGTGCAGTTTATTACCGATATCATTTAACTTCAGCAATATTCTAAATTACAAAATTTATTATCGGTATCCTTAGGTGGGTAAAATTGGCGGGCGTCAAGAAATATCGCTTGGTGACGGTTGCCATAGCTTTGGAACTGCTGTACACGAAGTGTTACATGCCTTGGGAGTCCACCACGAACAGGGCAGACCAGACCGGGACAGCCATGTACTGATACTCTGGGATTTCATTGAAGAGTCGAAAAAGTTAGAAAATCATTTCAATATATTATTACAAACTGTAAATATTTTCAAAATACGCAAGTAAAATTAATCATAGTTTCTAAATCTAAAAAAATAAATTAGCAATAGCAATTTTAGTTTTGAGTTATCATAAAAGCTATTTATCTCGAAAGATTTTTTCGGAATTTAATTATTTCAACGCCCTGCTACATTTACTATTTTTGAGGAATGGGCACCAGTATGGAACTATTACAATTACATATCGATTTAATTACAAATCAGGAACGACATAAATATCAAATATGACACAAGTTTAAAAGATGCGGCTCGCTAAATACATATTAAAATGTATCTTTTGAACTCCGTTTGTTAGCGCTTTATTGTCCGCACAGTTAAATTTCCGATACATAAGGAGTACACGAAGTGGGGACTTCGCGCAGCACGAAGTTGGCGAAGCCTTAGCGAATTGACACTGTTAGGGGGTGGGTCAATTTATGCAAATAGTTGTCGTTGTCACGTTGGCCCTCTAGCGGCAGACTGGAGAACTGCAGATGGATTCGCCTCCTTTGAAAGTCACAGCTAATGGTCTAATACATATCTGCCAAGTTTCAGCTTAAACGGATTAAAAGCAAAGAAATGGGAGGGCATTTAATGTTTAGACATGTGGCCCTCTAGCGGGAGACCATTGCACTGATGGTGTCTGAAAGTCTCTCAAAAATCTCAACTTTTGCTCATATTGATACCTACAAATTTTCAACTTGGCAGCTTTAAATCCGACAAAGTTATTAGCATGTCAAAATCGTAACGACGACGACAACGACGACGACGACGACGACGACAACGACGACGACGACGACGACGACAACTATTTGCATAAATTGACCCACCCCCTAACAGTGTCAATTCGATAAGGCTCCGCCAACTTCGTGGCTCGCCCCACAAACACTACACCTTTGCAGGGATCCAATCGAATATGAGTCTATATTTGGAGAAACTGTGAATTGGTCGCTAATTTAAGGGGAGTAAGTAGTACAGGCATTTTTTCCATACAAACTACTATTAAGCATCGGTGCCATTTTAGAACGCATCAGATTACTTTATAGGCCGACTGTTCTTGCATTCTAACCGGTATTTAACGGGCTTTCTTTCAGGTAAACCAATTAGTTTTTTGAATTTCAATTTTTTTTTCATATATTTAACTTATTTTTTGAAAAATGGACCAAATTTTCAAAAAAATTAGCCAAATAATTAATGTCACAAACATTAAAATCAAAATTTGGTGCTTATGCATACATAATATAAAAAAAACTAATTGGTCTACCTTATTCTACGGTAAAAAATGATCCTAGTGAAAAATTTTCAAGTCTATAACTGAGAAAAATGTACCGAAAGAATTCTAAATCCAGTTATAATTTGAACCTTCCCGGTCCCGCATCGCGTTTCCTTTCAAATCCTACCAAGGAACACATGGTTGCTGCGAGAAGCGTTGTTTGTTTACGTTTCTTGAAGGGGACTATCGATTATAAACTGACATACCCGAGGAATACTCAAGATCTACGACTGCTTGGGTACAGTGATGCTGATTGGGCCAGAGATACCTCAGATAAGAAATCAACCTCGGGGTATTGTTTTAAATTAACAGAGTGTGGTGTAGTGGTATCGTTGTGTTCCCAGAAGCAAAATTGTGTTGCTCTGTCCACTGCCAAAGCGGAATATGTAGCTCTAAGTGTTGCTTGCCAAGAAGCATTAGATTTGCGTTTAATGTTGAAGGAGTTTGTTTATGATGTCAAAGAACCAGTTACCATCTTTGAAGACAATCAATCTGCGATATCTCTAAGTAACCATCCCAGTGTTAGAAAGAAAACAAAGCATATTGACATCAAATATCACTATGTAAGGGGACTTGTTGAAAGTGATATTGTATATATTCCATATTATATTATTCCATATATATTCATATATTCCATCTGAACATAGATCTATCCCATCATAGTAGACATGTACCGAACAACAAGAGTCCCACAAGAAATGAAAACAAATACTACTACTACTAGGATCGGCATGCTGCATTGCAGCTGCATTTTTAAGAATGCTGTGCCGGCTTGTCAACAAAATTGCACCGCCACAACTCCCTATCACCCATGACATTTGCTAGATCATCCGCATCTTTAAGGCCAGTGTCCTTTAAGATGCGTCTCAAGAAAGTCATGGGCTGTCCACCATGCTTATTCACTCCATGAGGCTGCCAAAGTACAAGATTATGCACTGGCTGGTCCTCACGGCGAAAGCAATGTCCTGCAAAGCGGAGGCGATTTTGTTCTAGTGTCAAGCTTGGGGGAACCAATGAGACACCTCCAATGTTATACAGTGTCTGGTTGGAGATGTGTGCATTGTACTTGACACAATGTACCCGGCGTAGCATTCTTGTGAATGTGCCATCCAGAGATTTGGTGTCCTCAGCAGTTAGAGCCCAGCATGGACTCCCGTAGAGGAGTACTGGAACTACTGCTGCTCTAAATAATCGGACCTTAAGTTTCCGATTAATTCTAGGTGACTTCCAAATCCTGGAAAGCCTATTCAAGGCTGCCCATGTGTAAAAGCTTTTGTGGGATAACTGATACGTTTGCCTTTGCTGGCCAGTTCCCCCCCAGTCGCTAGAATACTCTCAAAGGGATTTATAACTAAAATAGTGCAAGCTACCAGCTTATTGGCTGATGTGCTGTACGGAGATATCTGGGCTCAGTTTAATCGGCCAACTAGCTTAGAGAGGTTGCCTTAGCCTTGCTGTTCGTGTCGGCCAATAGAATTTGCGTAGGCGTTGATTTCGACCTATCCCAGCGCTACTGAACTGAATTTCCTATCTCTATGCTCATCCTCTGTGTTGAACGGGAGCTTCGTGGAATAAGGGAGTTGGTATCTTCGTATAGAGCAGTAGTCACATGTTTCTGTTGTTGTGTTCCCATTTTTCGCCATAACACCGGCTTTTGGAACAACTCTAGTAAAACTGCTTAGATTATAGAAAGTATAACTGTTACCGGCGGTGTTACCTCACTTAATTTAACTGCACTAATCATATTGTTTGTACTGCTATTTACCGTCAGTTATTAATTGTATCGATTTGTTGATGAAATATTGTCATTTGGAGAATATTGATAAATCACCCAAATTTCCCAATTTCTTGATACACTACAGGTTAGAGAGACAGGCTATATATAACAATTGCGATTTATATCAATGTGGTGTGTATTGAATCTAATGTTATTTAGTAGACACTACCTGAGTCAATTGCTGTTCTCTTTATGTGTGATCAAATATACTGACGGTCGGCAGAATAGTGTGCATGATTGTGAGTGTGATGTGACTGGTAACAAAGCATTTCCTAAAGAATGCGACTTATACTTTAATCATAAGCCTTATCGTTGCGTTTAGTATAAGTCCTAGCTCTGTTTAAATAGATAGAGCGCCACGTCCTAAAGGAACTGTTAATATTTCCCGAAAGTTAATAATATCTGTCAGAGATTAATTATTAACGATCTATCGAATAATACAGTAAGTTTACACTGCAACCTTACACTGCAATAATAAAATCTAAGCATCCGAATTCAGCCTCCCGGGTGTAGATCCATCAGGTGAATGATCGCGCATGGGCTGGCTTCGGCTAATGTTTTGTTTATTAGCATAAAATATTGTCGTATGCTAAAGGTGTGTTAATTAACTAAAAGACATATAAATTTTGGCAGGTTAAACTGCTAAAGGTCTTCAAAAGCGCGAACAGTAACAGTTATAATCTTATTGCAGTAGGCAATAAGGTTGCAAAATACCGTAGTGACTGGTAAAACTGAACCGGTGCTTCTGTAGGTCAGTAGGCCTAACTGTCATCACCGGTACCGGTACTGCTGTACAAGTACATTTAGTATTA
This sequence comes from Nemertoderma westbladi, assembly GCA_032718475.1. NCBI lineage: Eukaryota > Metazoa > Xenacoelomorpha > Nemertodermatida > Nemertodermatidae > Nemertoderma > Nemertoderma westbladi. The sequence continues at coordinate 25,078 of JAUCBJ010003313.1, forward strand.
TTCGATTTTGATTATTGTATACCGGTAGGCTGTTTAAGAGATTAGGGACTGTACACCCCTTGTTTCTTTTGGAGCTTACTTATTTCTGTCGGTTTTATTTCCTAGTAAGTTAATATTGAGCTGAAGACGTGTAAGTCTGCTCAGATTGTTCAAATAATTGTAGGCTGAACTGCTGTCTGACTGTGTTGAGTTTGGAGAGATTACGGCGTGTGTAGAGTTTGTCTGATCAAGTGCCGTTAGTAAGTTGGGGCAGCCATATGCGGTAAGGTCAATCCCCTCTTAAAGAATAAGTCGTACTACCGTGTTAGAACGCATACTAACTAACAGTTTCAGAGTCTGCATATACTGTAGTTTATTTAGGCTTGATCGTAGTCTGCCAGTGTTTTAGCCTGTGTTTGTTTGTGTGGTCTGTTCAGGTACCGTAATAGTTATTACTCAAATATTTGTAGGCTGGATTGTTGTCTAGCTATTTTTAGGTCTGAAGGGATTGCTGCGTGTGTAGAGTTGGTCTGATAAAGTGCCGTTAGTAAGTTGGGGCAGCCATAAGCTGTAAGGTCAATCCCCTCTTAAAGAGTAAGTCGTACTACCGTGCTAGAACGCATACTAACTAACAGTTTCAGAATCTGCACATACTGTAGTTTGTTTAGGCTTGATAGTAGTTTGCCAGCGTTTAGTTTGTATTTTGTTTGAGTATTCTGTACGGGTAGCGAAATATTTATTATTCAGAGTTTATGCGATTATTCGCAACATTCATGTCCCCAAGTTTATTCCTACAGTAATTGTGCTTGTTATACATACCGTTATAGTTAAACTAACCCCGGTACTACATCAGGGCTGCTCGGCGTAGGTAAAGACTGGTGACTTTGTGCTTTGGTCACTCCAGCAGATGCCGTGGTTCTTTTAACTGTTCAAGTATATTTAACTACTGATTATTTGTTATACCGGTACTTGTACCTAATTTAGGGTTTAGTGTACAGTGCTTTCCGAAGTAATTAGTGTAGGCAGTATATTTGTGTTGTAAAGTGGTTGATAGGCACATTCGTTAGCTCTATTAGCTTCTGGGTAGGAACAATCCGTGATACATAACGTAGTACCTATAACGATACGGTTATAGGTCGTCAGGCGGTGGTATTTTCCTATCTGGACAGTACAGTATATTTACTACTACTTATTATTTTCAAATACCGTAGTACCCTGTCCATTGTAATAACCAGAATTCTAACCCTTTGTTAGGCTGGTTTGTAGACTTCCTGTAAAATTACCCTAAAAATTCGTACGTAATATTTTTGTTGTGTTTAACTAGAGATTTAATCTCACCCGTATCGTAAGTAATTTGTAGTATTAAGTAACTTAGGTAAATTAGAATTATCTGTTTTAGTGTCCCATAGGTAGCACTTCACTGAGAGCGCACAGCTTCTGTGTAGTGACTCCCCCAGAAATAATAACATCTATTTCAATATTGTAACAAAACCCCTCATACGGGTACATATAAATCCACTAAATCTATTAATAAAATAGTAGGCCTATTATACAACACTTAGGTCTTAATATCAGTTGGACTGCTGCTCAAATAACGGTAATAAAGTAAGTAAAGTAACCAAGTGACCCCTAACATTCAGAAATTCAATTATTTTTAAAATAATTGACATACCGGTATTTACAATAGGCTTATTATATTTATTTCCATAAATTTAAGCTGAAATCATACCGGTATTCTGTAATTAATTTTAGTTCATAATTATACTTTATATATATTATAAGTGTAAGCTGTATACTGGTATCCACGATAGGCCTATTATATATTTATATATATATTTGTGCTAAATTTATATACCAGTACTCTGTGACAAATCTAGTCTGTAATAATACTTATATATACTATAAGCATACCGGTATTCTAATATATTATATATATATATCACGCTACATTGAGTAGCAGTATCGGTAATTAATTATTAGGCTAGCAGTGATACTGAATTACTAGACTTGCTTTAACTGTATATGTAGCAGTAGGCATCCAACTGTATAAAGCGAAATGTCTGACACAACACAAACATTGTCAGATAGTCTCTTAGAGGGTTTTAGAATGAGTCGTCGACTTGGACAGTGTCTTGAAAGGAGAGAAGACAGAAAAGAAGCGGAAAGAAAAGTAGCAGCGACAGAAGCAGAAAGAAAAGCGGCAGAGGCAGTGGCAGAAGCAGAACGGAAGACGTCTGAAGCGACTATCCAACTAGAGCTGGAAAACCTTCAGGCGAAACCAACCAGAAGACTACCTGTGCCCAGTAGGACTGTTCCCGAGTCCGAACCCGTCCTGGACGCCGAGCGAGGTATCAAGAATTTATCGCCCGTCGTCTCTCGCTCGCCCGCTACTACGTTGGCGACTCCCGCTTCGGCGGTTGAGTGGGTAGCTGAGGGACGACGGGAGATGGGTCTCCTGCTCGAGCAGCTGAGGTAACACTGTTTGTGCTCCTCTCAGCAGGTCAGGGAAATGGAAGAGACTGTTCAGCAGCTCAAGGGAACAGTAAGGGAAAGTAGGTTAGAGTTGCAAAAAGTGCAGCAAAGTATCGTACTAGAATGCGACAAATTAGTCAACCAACAAAAGGGAATACCAATAACCCCTGTAACAGTGTGTCAGCCTGTTAGGTCTGAAGTATTACATGCGCAAGGTGTGGAGCCTACACGCATCTATACTGCTAGTGAAGTAGAAACTCCTATAGCAAACCCTATTAAGGGTGATTATACGCCTGTTGTTAATGACATTCCCAATAGACCTGATAATAATCCGAGAAATTTATATACCGATAACTCGATATTCAATAACACGATGGCCCAAGAAAGTTTTACGCGTCAAATGGCTAGAACCGAAGCCCGTCAAGCGGTAAAGGTTGGAGAGATAGTCAAGTTCAATGGAGATGAGATGAAATGGTTACCTTTTAATGAATATTATAAAGATAACATACAGAACTCTGTGTTATCCAACGGAGAGAAACTTAGATTCCTCATCGAGTGCTTGGAAGGACCTCCCAAGTCAATGGCGTTAAAATTTATTGGACATCCAGATGGATTAAGACAAGTTTGGGATATACTAAACATCAGGTATGGTAATAGGAATAACATAGCTAGGTATTTATATGCGAAATTAATGGCCCCCCGAAAGTTTCTTAGCAGCGGGATTATAGAGTTTTCCGATGAGATTCAGGAGATCTGTAGACAACTAGATTGGTTAGGTAAGTCTCATGAATACCAGAATTCTATGGTTGTAGGAGCCTTAGCATCTACTTTGCCCAAGGGTGGAGTAGGTACACGCTGGGACAAGAAGGTGTTATATACGATGGAACAACAACAACGAGACCCTACCATGGCTGATCTCATGTCATTCTTGGATGGCGAAGTGAAATTACAACTCCTAAAGCATTCCAGAGAGAAAACACCGGAAAATAAGGTAAGTGAGAAACCCGTTTCTAGGAGAAGAGTAACACCGGTGTGTTATACTGATGACGGCGAAAGCCAAGCTTCTCAAGAAGAAGACAGCGAGAAAGACACCGAGAAATTTTACTATGTTAACAAGACCTCAAAGAACGTAAGTAAATCTAAAGCTCGAACCCATGACAGGAGAGAACAGGTTGCTAAGACTCCTCTTCAGTTTCCTAACAGAGTACACGGAAGAAAGCCCGAAGAAAGAACTAGAGTGCATAACGTCACCCAAGGTAAAGTGAGTAACATTAAACCAAAATGTGCGCTGTGCGATGGGCCCCACCGTTTGAGTGTGTGTGCTGAATTCCTAAAGAAATCCCTGGTAGACAGACATGAAGTCATGTGGGATAAGCGGTTATGCTATAATTGCCTCAGACCAGGACACCAACGGCGAACCTGTTACTCCGAAGTAAAGTGTGCAAAGTGCGGTGCGAAACATCACATCTTGTTACGCAGTGAATTCGAACGAAACAACCCGAGTCAGGTAAGTGAGCCCGAACTACATGTCCAATTCAGTGATGTAAATGACACTGATCAAGAATCTGAGTGGGAAGGATTCTATACGGACGAATTCTCCGATGCCAACGAATCCTGTTATCTAATAAATACCACAGTGTATCGAGCACTTACGGATGAAAAGGACACTGACGAGTTTACTCCAACTCCTTTTGACAAACAACCATCTTGGAAAGTTCCAACTTCCAACATAGGAATAAGAGAATTTCCTGTAGTGCAAGTTCGAGTTCATGGTCCCAACAAGAGTTACATAGTGAACGCCCTACTTGACTCCGGCAGCACAGGAACATTCATCGATCAAGAACTAGCCGAAGATATCTTTGCTGGACAACCCAAGTTCCGGACTAAATTGAATATGTCAGGAATCATACAGGTTTGGAAATCTACCATAACGGCAGATTACTATGTAGGTGCGTTGTCCACCCCCCAGGATAAATTAGGAGCACAAAGTATAAGGTCAGTAAAAATGGTGGCTATAAAGAACTTCGCTACTACCCAAGCAGACCTTTATAATTGGGACGAGGATGAGAGCATCCAACATCTTAAGATACCTCGATTCCAGACAGATTATCCTGGAGTGCAAATACTCATCGGCCAAAACGCGCATGAGGCGCTAGAGACATTGGAGAAACGGCCTGCTCAACCACAGCCACTACAAACCTATGCGGTAAGAACTAGAGTAGGTTGGTACTTCACTGGCCCTTCCCGTAGAACTCTCAAAGAGAGATTACCTCAACAACAGGTATACCAAGTAAAGGAATGGGAAGTGGAGAGCAGTGATGTGGACGATCCAACTGAGGGAACACCATACTCCTCAGATAATGACGATATTAACTCCAATGTAGATCAATGGAGACATTGCCTTGGGACGATTAATCCAGCCGACATCGCTTCCAGAGGAGCAACTCCTCAAGAACTGATAGATACTCCAGGCTGGTTAGGTGGATCCGACTCCTTAAGTAAAGAAGAAGAAGAATGGCCTCCTCATCTTACCACGGCAGAAATTAGACAGGCCAAGGGAGCGGAGAAAGTAACACAACAACTCAATCGCCCAGCTAGTCGTTTATGTTTACTGGAAAGAGACCGAAAACTGTCCGAAAACTATGGAAGGCAAGATACCCAAGGAGGTGAGGTCTCTATAGGGGTGTCTTGAACAGGCGGCGGCGGACTCGTGAGGGTCTGGGGGCACGTTAAATCCCTTCTATAGTGCAGGGGAGTTACTGAAGGCCCTCGTGTCTTGCGAACCATGAATTAACATGGTGCCGTGGTACCGTCTAGTCGGCATGTTGCCGTACTGCCAGTCCTGTACACAGTAGGGGTGGTGGCTTAGTGTGATCTGTGGTTTATGTGGTCTATGTGGTAGGTCTATGTTTGGTATGTATGAGTTGACCAGACTCTGTACTGTCTCCGATCGGTTGCCAAAACGTGTTTTTTCCCAGGGTAGCACTATTGGAATGGAGGTGTTGCATCGGAATGGACAGGTTCTGATGATTCTGTTGGTACTACTATTGGAATGGAGGTGGCACCCGGAATATCGGCTGCAAGGAGGGGTTAGTGTTGTAGTGTGGTCCGAGTGAATGATACTCTGGAATCTGTGGTATGTGTGTAGACGATCAGTGGCAGTTTGCTTGAGCTTTCTGTTGCTGTGGGTACGTGGTATACGTGAGTGTATGTATGGCCACTGCGAGTGAGTATGGGAACCCTTGCCGGTTGGTCTAGACGCCGCTGGTATTAGTAGGACCATATCTTTACTGCGCCCCAGCATACTTTGTGCACACAAAGTTATTTTGCCCTGACGGCAAAATAAAGTACTCTCGACTTTTATTAGTCGATACAATTTTGTCCCCTCTGATTTTGTCACCGATTTTGTCTTCCCCGATTATGTCCTCTGTGTGTGCGTGGTATGCGTCAGATTTTGTGTTTACCTTTTGTGTACTTGATTATCGAACATCTGTTGAGTACACGTGTACAGTGACTGGTAAGTGGTTACTTGTTCCTAGCTTTCGAGCTAGTCAGTATTGTTTGCGGAACCGACTTCCCCTCAATACTGCCGGCGAGGCGGGTGAAAACGGTCAATATTCCATGTGGGTAGTGCAAGCCCGCTTGGGACAAGACCGTCGGTTTGGCTCAAGGGCGACCTTGATGCTCGATCGCTATCGACTGGTCCACCCGCCGGTTGACTCTCTGAGTTGGCTCAATGTACAGTCAGGCCACAGCAAGTTGACAGTAGCCGACCATCTGGCTACACCGACGAGTTGTGCCGGTGTGATCGGGGGATTGAAAAGTGAACCCGGGAAGCATCGGGCTACCCTCTGGCCCAGTCTGATCGGAGTCGGACTGGCCCCAAGGGTGGTGGGACAGCGTCCGCCTCATGGGTGCGCCTCGGAGTCATCAGAGAGGAGCCCAGAAGGACGCAAGCGACTCTTCCTACGACTACTTCCCTAATCCGGCAAATATCTAGGGACTCCATAACGTGATAGCATGTGGAGTGGGCGTGTGACTATATCATTTTATATTTGTTTTTATTTTATATTTATGTATGTATTATTATGTAATTTTATTATAATCGTTTTCTTTAATTTTATTTAGTAGCATGTTATTTTAGAATATTTAGTAAATTAGTGCAATATATTAGTGTTTATTACGTACATAATTACTTATAATATATATTTAGTGCGACGGCAAGAAGTAATTATTTTCTCTTTCCTTACTGTCCGTATTATATTATAAATGCGAGACTATAGTAAGATGACATGTCAGTACTTCTTAAAGTACAATAAAGCCACTACTATATTTAAGTATTATTGGTAGGCAGAGTATTAGGAATGCAAAGTTCAGATCCTCGTGTCTCGGCTAAACCAAGCTCTGGGTAGACCTTGGAAACGACTTGCCTCTTCACACTGACATTGCTTCGTGCGATATTGCTCTTCTACCTTATAACAAATAATACATATAGTAGCGTGATGTCCCTCTAACAGTAGCGTAAATCGCAAATAAATCTGTTAAACTTTTGACCATCTGTAATTCTAGTCGATTAACCCTTTAGGTACTATGGATCACCCATGTGATACATAAGCAATGGTCTTCTAGAGCGCTATGTATCATACAGGTGATCCATGCTTTTAAATGTTACCCTATGCTATTCTATTCAGCTTTAGTGCATTTCTAAGCACTCTGCTATTTTATTAGTGCATCAAGGGACATCTTTTTAGATACCGGTACCAGTTTACTGCACCTGACTAGCAGATATGTGACTCTTACCATACCGGTACGGTAGGTACGTAAGCTTCACAAAGGTCGCTTGAGTTTCAAGCAGTATATCAAAACCAAGCGCGCTCGGTTTGGAATTAAGTCATTCATTTTATGCGATGCAAATGGCTTCTTAATTCGTGCTCTATGTTACTACGGGAGTGAGTCCGCTTTACCACAGGTAGAAGCTGATCCAAAACTTTCAAAGAGCGAGAACGTTGTAGCGTTACTACTGTACTATTAGAGGAATCGGATATGTTCGGGAAGGGGTATACAGTTAATGTTGATAACTGGTACTGTAGTGTACGATTAGCCCGCTTTCTCCTTACCAAGGAAACTGGTTCGAGAGGAACTATTCGAGTAGTACAGTAGTACTGAAAGAGTTTAAACAAACTCAGATCTCTTCAAAGTTTAGTTATTGTGGCAATAAGTTATTGGCCATGAAATTTACAGACAAGAGAGATGTGTACATGGTTTCGACGGTTGATGATTCGTCTATGGTAACAAAGACCAGGTATGCAAAGAAGACTGGAGATCCAACAGAATTCGAGAAACCAACTGTAATAAATAACTATAACAAGTTTATGGGAGGTGTCGATATACAATACTCAATTATAAAGTCATTCAATCCAGTTCGAAAATCGCATGCGTGGTTTAAGAAAGTTGGAATAAACATGATTGCTAGGTTGGTGGTAAACTCATTCTTGATCTATAAAAGGACGAATAATGGAAACCCAAAAGGAAATCTACAGTTACTTCTCTGTCTGAAGAAAGTTATAACAATTCTGACAAATATGAAGTCAGATGGTCCGAAGCTTAGTCGGAAACGGTTGAAGCTTATCGATTCAGCATCAACATCATCAAAGCCCGTGCACGCCGTCACGTTCATCCCCCCAACGGATAAAGCCGCGAAACCACGTCGTCGATGCCGAGTTTGCTACGCGAATGGCAGGCGTATTCGGCTGACCCGCTTCCATTGCCCAATGTGCCCTTCAAAGCCAAGCTTATGCCATGGGTGTATCGCCAAGTGGGACCACAAATGAACAATAATAAGATAATTATAATTTCTATATAATTTCAATAAGAATAAATGGAAATTGTAAGTGCATCTACCATTATGTTTTTTGTAGTTTTTTTGGTTGGTTGGCATACCTTCTCAATTTTTGGCAGACAAACTGACAGAAAGGCGGACAAATATATATTGTAGATTTCGTCAAACGTAAAAACTGACATCAGAAATGAAATCACCGTCCAAGAAAACCCCCATAGCCAAAATTTCCGGTTGATCGTATGCGTTCTTAGTTTTTGACAGACAAACTGACAGACAGACAGACGGACAAACAGACAGTGTAGATTTCGTTAAACGTAAAAATTGACATCAGAAATGAAATCACCGTCCAAGAAAACCCCATAGCCAAAATTTCCGGTTGATCGTATGCTTTCTTAATTTTTAACAGACAAACTGACAGAAAGACGGACAAACAGACAGTGTAGATTTCGTTAAACATAAAAACTGACATCAGAAATGAAACCACCGTCCTAGAAAACCCCCATAGCCAAAATTTCCGGTTGATCGTATGGTTTCTTAATTTTTGACAGACAAACTGACAGAAAGACGGACAAACAGACAAACAGACAGTGTAGATTTCGTTAAACATAAAAACTGACATCAGAAATGATACCACCGTCCAAGAAAACCCCATAGCCAAAATTTCCGGTTGATCGTATGCTTTCTTAATTTTTGACAGACAAAATGACAGAAAGACGGACAAACAGACAAACAGACAGTGTAGATTTCGATAAACGGAAAAACTGACATCAGAAATGGAATCGCCGATCTTTAAAACCCCAAAGCGAAAATTTCAGGATGACGATATGCTTACTTAGTTTTTAACAGACAAACAGACAAAGGCAGCTCTAATTTGTAAAAATTTTCAGCGCATTACTATATGTTATTTGGGAATATTCAGTACCTAAAGGGTTAAGATATCGTGGCACCCACCGATATACTTGAAAGACAAATTCTAGAATCAGTGGTTAACGTCCCCAGACAAGTTCTGGAATAAATCGGTGCTCATCCTAAATATTAATTTAATATTTATTAAAATCTGTAAAATCCCGATCCTTTAAAACTTCTAGTCAAATAAGATATCGCAGTATTTACCGATATTCTTAGAAGGACTATTCATAGAATTAAGGATCCTATGTCCCCAGACCTGCTCTGGAATCAAATTGTGTCAATTTAACATCAAATAATAAAATTCACGGGAATAAATTTAAATTCATATTCGAATGAATTTCATAAATTGTCATTTTGTGCAATTTATAACATTCCCAAAATTCCAGTAATTAATAGATCATGGGAGCGGAGATTCATATTGAGTGTACTAGAGTGCGAGAATCTCCAACATATAGTCAATAGCCGATAAAATTTATAAAATCATGCATAAAGGGGATATTGACAATTAAAAAATTACTATTAAATAACATCCCAGATCTGTATGCATGAGGATTGCCCTAATTCTACCGCTAGTTTTCCATAATGTCACCATGGCAACACCCACGCTAGAATTAGAAGCAAGTTAAAGGAACAATAAAAAGCTTGCCCCATTGCGTAGCATAAGAGTATACATAGCGCGCTATTAGTATCCAAGGATACATAGTAATAACGTGACATTCTGGAAGACACTGACTAACGGACAAATGGCATGCGTGTGTGCAGTAAGTAATGATTGTATGGAATTTGTGCGTTTATAGGTGAATGTTACTACTAAAGTGTGTTTACAGTAGCTAATCGCAATTGTAAAGTAGCCCTAACTCTACCGAGATAACCTCAAGTGGATTCAAGCCTTTGGGACGGGCAGTGGTGGGACTTGTGCCGGTTATCGTTGTCGTGCTGTTGCTACATGTTGGCGTAAACACTGCGACAACGGTACATCGGCGCTGAGAAACCCACTGTCCGGGGGCAAAGCCTAGTAGGCAGCGACGCCCGCTTGCCTAAATATTAACTCATATTGATATTAATAAACTCAGATAGCAGATATGACGGAATTGATAGAAGATGACCTTGGTATTAGAGAGCGATATACTCTACCTTACAAGCGTTTGTGGATAGCTTGATACGCGGTGAAGCCGATCCGACTATTACGGAGGACGATGGTCGTTATATCGAACCGCCGATGTCCCAAGAGCAACTTACGCGTGAATTGGACTATCGAAAATTAACCGCTCGCTATACGCATCATAATGGTACGTATATGGACTTCTTAACTACCGGCCATCCTATCGATTTACATGATACGGACGATGTAGACACCGAAAGGGAAATGGTTCTATTTAAATATCATACCCAGCGGCGTCGTAACGATAAACCGAGAATAGATCACGAAAATTCTATTCGTAACAGACTGGGAAGACGAACCAATATGTCTAGAATCTGAGGAGATTCAGCCTATCGCGCTCGGAACAGCGACAACGATTACATCCTAGAATGGTATCAAGGTCCACAGTGTCTCACTGCGTACGATTATCGCCATGCCAACTATGTTTCTCGGCAACGTTGTCGGTTATGCGCATCGAGAGACCATGTTACGCCCATGGACACCAACGATCCTCTGTTCCTATTTCCACGAGCAACCGTCGATGGAAATCTATTGTGCATATTGTCGGCTTTAATAATTTGCACATTTTTGCTGTCTGCCCCCAATTTATGACTCAATGTCACCATTGTCAACTAAAGGGACATGCCAGTTTCGATTGCCCTTTTAATCACGATTTGGAAAGCGTAGATGAAATGATCACACTACGTTACATCAGAGCTTGGGAAGCGAACACTGATTTATATTGTGATTCGCGCCATCGCTATTATCCCGGACGCGCTTACGAAGGAGTTTATGCGTTACATCCTTATCTATTCGCTTCGGTTGAACAGAAATCACGCATATCAAGTTACGAGCTACTGAAGCGCGTCGGAGAATGTATTTCAACCAAATTCGTACGCAAATTTCTCAGGAGTGTTAATCCTAGCGACCTTCATTCCTATAACTTAATCAATCATATCCGTCAGGATCCGGACTATGGAGAATTGTTTGTTAACTCACACCCTGAGTTACAGGAAGTATATCGACGGCCTTACGAATACCGAGCCCGCGAACGCGAGTTGGAAAGAACCATTAAACCAAGGAAGTTTCTAACTGCCTATGGTCCACCCACGGCCCTCGTTCAGACCACTCGTAAAGGACCCGTAAGAGCGGCTGTCTTGAAACGAGCTCTCAAAGCCGTTAGACCCCTCTCCCCGGACGTTGATGTCAATCAACCCGGTACTTCGACCGGCGGATATACCGATCGCAATCCCATACCTTCTGATGCAATCATATTGCACCCTTCACCCAGGAGTTATAGCCCTCCTCGTAAAGTGGCTCGCCCCAAAGAGAAAAGGACTCTTGCTAGCTTTAAAAAACTGCGTAAACGCCGTCCGCGCAAGAAAGACTAACTGTTTAGAGTATTTTTATATTTTAGAAACTGTGATTTTGTATATTTTATAGACTTAAATCCCATTTTCTGGGAGCGGTGTAAAAGCTTTTGTGGGATAACTGATACGTTTGCCTTTGCTGGCCAGTTCCCCCCCAGTCGCTAGAATACTCTCAAAGGGATTTATAACTAAAATAGTGCAAGCTACCAGCTTATTGGCTGATGTGCTGTACGGAGATATCTGGGCTCAGTTTAATCGGCCAACTAGCTTAGAGAGGTTGCCTTAGCCTTGCTGTTCGTGTCGGCCAATAGAATTTGCGTAGGCGTTGATTTCGACCTATCCCAGCGCTACTGAACTGAATTTCCTATCTCTATGCTCATCCTCTGTGTTGAACGGGAGCTTCGTGGAATAAGGGTAGTTGGTATCTTCGTATAGAGCAGTAGTCACATGTTTCTGTTGTTGTGTTCCCATTTTTCGCCATAACACCGGCTTTTGGAACAACTCTAGTAAAACTGCTTAGATTATAGAAAGTATAACTGTTACCGGCGGTGTTACCTCACTTAATTTAACTGCACTAATCATATTGTTTGTACTGCTATTTACCGTCAGTTATTAATTGTATCGATTTGTTGATGAAATATTGTCATTTGGAGAATATTGATAAATCACCCAAATTTCCCAATTTCTTGATACACTACAGGTTAGAGAGACAGGCTATATATAACAATTGCGATTTATATCAATGTGGTGTGTATTGAATCTAATGTTATTTAGTAGACACTACCTGAGTCAATTGCTGTTCTCTTTATGTGTGATCAAATATACTGACGGTCGGCAGAATAGTGTGCATGATTGTGAGTGTGATGTGACTGGTAACAAAGCATTTCCTAAAGAATGCGACTTATACTTTAATCATAAGCCTTATCGTTGCGTTTAGTATAAGTCCTAGCTCTGTTTAAATAGATAGAGCGCCACGTCCTAAAGGAACTGTTAATATTTCCCGAAAGTTAATAATATCTGTCAGAGATTAATTATTAACGATCTATCGAATAATACAGTAAGTTTACACTGCAACCTTACACTGCAATAATAAAATCTAAGCATCCGAATTCAGCCTCCCGGGTGTAGATCCATCGGGTGAATGATCGCGCATGGGCTGGCTTCGGCTAATGTTTTGTTTATTAGCATAAAATATTGTCGTATGCTAAAGGTGTGTTAATTAACTAAAAGACATATAAATTTTGGCAGGTTAAACTGCTAAAGGTCTTCAAAAGCGCGAACACCATGCCTTTCCCTTACGTATTCGAAGGTCCTCACCTGACTTCCGGATCCATGATCCCAGGTAACAGAAGTCGTCCACATGCTCAAGCATACCATCCTTTGAGCTTATGCTCATCCGATCAGAGACTTGCTGAGGACTTTCAAAGTTAACTGTCAGAATTTTGGTCTTTCTGGAGTTAATAAAAAGACCAACACTAGAAGCAGCATGTTCTAATGAGCTGAGGAGCCGCTGGGCTCCCTCTAATGATTCTGAGAGTACTCCTAAGTCATCAGCAAAGTCTAGATCAGTTAGGTACTTGGCAGCATTTCCTCGACTTCTGGAGCCAGTAGGTGGAGTTATCATCACCCCATCATCATTATGATGATCTAAGGACATGCGTAGAACATAGTCAACCACAATAATGAACAAGAATGGTGCAAGTGTGTCTCCTTGGAGGACGCCCCATAACACTTCAAATGGTTCTGTGTCACCGTCAACAGTAGACACAAATGTTGTCGAACCGTCGTATACTGATCTGATTGCTGCAATAATTTCATCAGGAATCCCATATAATGAAAGTATGCTGAACATACGTGAGCGAGAGACTGAATCAAAGGCCTTGAAGAAGTCAACAAAGATAACAGCCAGATGCCTGTCTTTCTTTTTTGATAACTCTTCAATTATCCTTCTAAGTGCCAAAATTGGCTCCATGGTCCCACGACCTTTACGGAACCCATTCTGATTTCCACGTAGCAGTCTCTCAATGGGATCCCTGATGCGATTTAATAGAATTCTATTGTATAGTTTTGCAGCAATCGAGATCAATGAGATTCCCCGAAAAGAACCATAGAGTGTTAGGTTGCCCTTCTTGGGAACTGGCACCAACTTATTTGTTTTCATTTCTTGTGGGACTCTTGTTGTACGGTACATGTCTACTATGATGGGATAGATGAGCTTTAAACACTCAGGTATTTTAAAGACCTCAGGGGGAACACCATCTACTCCACTGGCACGATTGGTCTTAATGCTCTTTGCAGCAGCCTTCACTTCTGCAAAGGAGATATCGCCAATGGGAATATCTGGGAGTACAGACTCAGACACTTTTACTTCTATAAAGTTATCAGGCAATACCCTGTCATTATTGAGGAGCTTTTCAAAGTGGGCTTTCCAACCATTAAGGCGATCGGCTGGTGATTCAGCCTTAACCTTGGTGGTTGGTTGGCTTTTCTGCCCAGTAAGCAGATTGATCGATTTCCATGCCTGGGATGATTGCCTGCTGTCGTCAGCATCATTGATGGCATCAACCTGTTGGTTTATTAGCTCCTGTAGATTAACAGAGTACTGCCTGTTCAGGGACCTAGATGCAGCTTTAACTGCATTCTTGGCCGCTGTAGTCTGTTTGAGTCGGGACTCTTTCTGCGCCTTATGAAGGTCATTTCGGCACTTCTGAATTTTGTTGTCAGTCCAGGGGGCCCTTTTCCTGTTTCGAGGGTATACAGGAACTGTTTCTGCAGCTGCTAACTTAACTGCTTCTGTAAAGGCAGTATAGCCCTCACAGTGATCTGCCGCCTCAGAGGCAAGAGCCTCATACCTGTTGCTCAGCTGTAGTGTGAAGCTGGATCTCACACTTGGCTGTTGCAACAGAGAGGACCAGTCATGCCGTGGCAAGGCAGATTTCGTTGTTCTGCTAGCACGCAGACTAAGTCTTACCTTGGCCACAATAAGGCGGTGATCACTGGAGAAGGGTCGAAGTGTAAATGCATTACAGTCTTGTATAGAGCTCCTGTATTTCCTACGAAACAGAATATGGTCTATCTGGGACTTGTGACCACTGGGTCCACTATGAGTCCATAGCTTTCCAGTTCGCTTCTTGAACTGGGTTCCAGCCGAAAACAATCCATTTCCAGAGATAAAATCCTGAAGATGGACAGAATTTCGGTTAACACTATTGCTATAGACCCAGGGCGATGTAGGTGATTGATGCAGACTTGCATTAAAGTCTCCCAGGAATGTTAAGAATGCATGCTGATCCACTCCATCAGTAGCTGCTTGTAGATTGTGGTAGAAATTTTCCACCTCCTCTACAGGGGCAACACTAGTTGGAGAGTAGCACACAATCAGAACTACCTTAGGAAACTTATAGGAACCTTAGCACATTTTAAAATGTAAACACTATAACACGTAAAAACAGTAAAGACAAAAAATAAACTAGAATGTAACTACAATACACTTATATTATTGACCTTTCTATATTGATGAAGAATTACATTGCATCTAATTGAATATTAACTACTTTATTCTATTTAATAAATACAGGCCATTTATTATATAAAGTGTAATAAATCTACAAGTTTTCTATATATAAATTAGGCACAGATTTTATAAAATGAATTAATTCATTAAGTTAGGATAAGAGTTCAGGGTCCATCGAATAGGTCACCCGGAGAGGGACCGCCCGTCACCATAACAGACGCCACGTTGCCCACTAGAATGGCCACCTGAATCCGCTGTAGGAGGAAGCGGAGTGAGCGGGGTTCGTGGGTGAACGCGTGCATTCGGGAGCCAACCTCCCGGAGGAAGGCCGCAGTCTCCGGGCCGGGGCGGCCGAGGGTCTCAAAGGCCACAGGATGGAAAATGTGGAGGCCCTGCTGCTCCAGCTCGGCGTACGTCGCGCGTTTCCTCCGCTCTGCCTCCTCAGCTGTGCGCCCACCGGCGATGAGGGTCTGTTGGAGGTGGCTGGGGGCGAGGGGGTCGACTACCGTAGCGTCCCAAGTAAGGCTTTGTCCCCCGCTCCAAGGGGCGAGGCTCACCCCGTCCACTCGTTTCCCGTCGTTCCTGAAGAGACCCGGGGGTTCCAGGACTGATGGGATGTCGCAGCTGACCAGTGCCCGCCTCACCAAGTTGTTTATCATGGTGTGGCGGGGGTGCCGGCCCGCACTCCTCCGGCAGGAGAGGCCGTGAAGGCCGTCTGCGGCGACTGGACTACCGCAAAGGTCACAGGTGTGGGGTTCCACCACCTTGCACCCAAGCCGGGTGGCGATGGCGATCCGGAACTGGGTGTTGGTTAGTTTCAGCCCCAACGAGGCGCAGGGGAGGGCATCGAGCCAGCAGCTCGCTGTGGGGTTGTCGACCGAGTTCAGCCGCGCGAGGTTCAGTTGCGATGCTGCGCGAAAGGATGCTGGCGAGGGACTCCTCGTGCACCGGGGCCATCCATGCGCGCTGGACAGGCACGGTGGGCAGCGCCTAACCGGCTGGAAGGGAGGTGTTGCGCACTGCGTGTGCCAACTCTACTGCTGGGCTAGGGGGGACCTCTGCAGACGGGTAAAGGCGGTTGGAAAGAGTAGCGCATGCAGCCGTGGAAGCCAAGAAGGCGGAGGGTGCGATCTGTGCTGCAGAACTCAGTCCTAGGCCGCCAACCCTTGCCGGGAGGCATGCCTGGGCCCAGGCGAGTCATCAAAGTGGGTGTTGGCGACCTCCTGGAGTGTGCTACGCTGGACGCGATCAAAGTCCTGTAGTAGGGCCGGAAACCGGGAGCAGGGTGCCGTCCACAGGAAGTAGGTCAACCGCGGCATGGCAAATGAGTTCTTCAGGAGGAAGAACCCATGGTGGGCGTCGAGGAGCGGCAGGCGGCTAGCGAGAGTCAAGAGGTTTCCTACCTTGGAGGCGAGGCAGGACTCGATGGCGGAGTCTCCAATAGGCGCACCCAGCATCATCAGCTCGTCCAACGGCGGGTACTGGATGCCAGCGCAAATGGTATCAAACTCCCGACGTATTTGGGCGCGTAACTCCTCCGTATCTGGCCCCAGGAAGAACACCTCACTCTTCCTGGGGTTTATTGTTAAACCGCACTTCCTCCCCCCCTCCTCGATCAACTGCGCCAAGTCCCACAGTACCACCTGGGAGTCGTCGGAGAGGTTCCCATCGTCCAGGAAACAGACGTTGAAGGCAGACTCCATTGTCTGGATGACGGGGTTGG
This sequence comes from Nemertoderma westbladi, assembly GCA_032718475.1. NCBI lineage: Eukaryota > Metazoa > Xenacoelomorpha > Nemertodermatida > Nemertodermatidae > Nemertoderma > Nemertoderma westbladi. The sequence continues at coordinate 42,025 of JAUCBJ010003313.1, forward strand.
CGGTGTCCCCCGAAGAGACGAGGGCCGTCAGTGTCCCCCTGCTGAACACCCTCGTCGGAGAGGATGGTGTCGTCGCCATGCATGAGGAAGGTCGCATCCCCATAGGCCGCGAGGGTGTAGTTGTATATGCCTAGAATTATATTATTGATTTATAGTTAAGATTTAATTAAGTTAAGTTATAATTTATTAAGATTACAGATCTTAGGGCAATTTCTATCAATGTATTTCTTATTTAGCGGTTTATTTTTTTTTTTCAGTTTGGCCTACTGTTATTCGTGATAATCGAACAGAGGCGTATTTAAGTTTTGGTCAAGGAGTAGGATAAAATTCACTTTAAAAATGACGTTGAAAAACGGAAAGGTGGTAGGCCTACACACCAAGGCGTACTATATACATATGTATATAGTACGCCTTGGTATACTCACATTAAAACAGATAATATGAAGGATGGCGATTAATGAAGGCATTAATTAGAATTGGAAAGGAAATTGTGGATGTTAATATATTAATATATTAGTTACTAATATAGAAATATTGATAATACGTGAATGTGCATAACAAGGGAGAAAATTCGAGCGTAGCGAACAGTTTTTAAACAATGTTAAGATTTTGCGCATTTTATTCTACTTTTTATCCAATAATACTTTGATAATCTAATGACTTTATATTACAGGCCGGAATATTATAGTGGCTACACTTCTGCAGTAATATAATACTGTAGGAAATCGCTTTAGTGGTTTAGTACTCAAAAATTTCGCCCTCTTTTAGGCCTGTAATTTCGCCCCCTAGAAACTTGCTGGTGGGCAATTTCCCCCCATTCCACCATGCCCCCCCTGCCCCCCTGCCCCCCCTGCCCCCCTGCCCCCCTGCCCCCCCCCCCTCTGGTCACCCCCTTCCCTTACGCCTATTGTTGACCCTTCTGTTGTCGTTATTAGAAATGTTTGAACACAAATAAGTCGATCAAGTATTGATGAAATTGAAACAAACTTGGTACACATGTAGTCTATAAAAGGTTAAGAATATCCCTGCCATGTTTTGTGAAACCAGTTAATTCTAACCAAGATAGATTATACAACAAATTAAGTTATCGAATATATATAAATTAATTTGAAATACAATATTGATATATATACCTCAAATATGTTTACTTATATTAAATATTAAATATGCAGATAACTTAAGATGAACAACGATATAGTAAAACGAATTATCGCTCCATTTGCCATAGATTTGTTCATTCTAATTCCGGTTAAATTTCTTAACTGGATCTTAAAACATAAGATCAATTAATTATATACTCTTTTAACACATTTAACGTGTTAAGATGAATTTATTTCCTTTCAATATCTTCACAGGTCGCCTCCACAGTGCTACGTCGAAGGAACCAGTCGACCGCAGTGGCTCCCAATTGGCGTCACGTGATGGGTTTACTTCCCGCTAAACAAGATGAAATTCTCCAGGAAACGGAGAACCAATCAGAGGCCGAAAAGGTTTCGCTATTGCAGCGGTTCAGTAAAGCTGCGCGGCTATTGGTTATTGTCCTTCGGTTTATAAGACCAGAAAAGGAGACAGACAAGTCAAGGTACACCCGTAGCAGTAAACCGAGCCAGTAGTATACATGGAACTTATGGGGAGGGGTTGGTCTGTGTTAATTAATCAATTTCATAGCAAACCGGTCAAACCGGCATTTTACTAATAAAAGTGTCTTGTAATTATTAATATACACACATATATAAAATATAAATATGCAATAAACAAAATATGGCACAAATTATAGCGAAATTGTTCCAGAATTGTTGAAGGGAGTGGGACACCTTGTTTCCTAGTTTGTTGGAAACCACATCTGTTTATTACCGGTTCAGTTGTTTTTGTTGCATCACTGCCTGTTTTGGGATTATATATAGGGAAGTGAGTCTGTAACACGTTCATTATTCAGTGGTAAGCAATGTGAAGTCGTGACTAGGTCATTGTTGCATGCAATGATACTTGATACATGGTCGCCATCTGGACTATTCATTCGAATTATTTCGCTTTGATTTTTCAGGGCTGCCAGCTGTATCTCTTTGCAGAGGTTGCCAGCTGTATCTCTTTGTAGAGGTTGCCATGGCGATGGTGGTGGTGAAGTCCAACTTATTATTATGATTCAAGATTAAAATTAAAATATTTTGCTTATATTTTCTTTGCTGCAGAATTTCCTTCCACATGTTGCAAGCTCAGATCCGCGAGGAGGGGCGGAAGAAGCGGGAGCTGATGTTCGACGTGTCGTTGTACCGGGCGAGGAAGGAAGCCCAGCTGCCACCGAAGGCGAGGGAGATACTGTCGATATCGCCAGGGTCGAGGTCCAAGGACGAGGTGCGTCAATAGTCTGTGATAGGGGATAAGTATAAGTTATTTACACATTACGTCACGTTGTGTGGATAACGAACACACGGAATTCACATTGTCTAATGATTATGGGTATGGATAACGAACACACGGAATTCACATTGTCTAATGATTATGGGCCTGTCTATAGAGTGGAAACACTAGTAACTTGATCATTATTTGTGAACAACCCCGTCTTAGTGAAATTACCTGTATTTTTCAAATCACTCTTCCACTAACGCATTACACATCCATACAGTATTGTTTTATGGGCTTAATGTCCTAATTCTACGTTGGTTTCTTTCCAATATTACATAGTTTTCGCACCAAATATACTTTTTTACCGCCCCAAAACGATAGCCCCAAATTTAATGTTTCTGTAAGCAATATACATTAAAGCTACGTCTAAATATATATTTCTTTCCCAGATTACAAACATTTCGCACCAAAATATTTAAATTCGTCACAAAATATTTTTTATACTGTATATTATTATATGTATTTTTATATTAGTAATTGTTAACAACATCGTTTATTGTTTTGGTTAGAAAAAGCCGTCTCTGTAACGTGCTACTTTCCCTCACAATTGGTAACAACATAGTTTATTGTTTTGATTAGAAAACGCCGTCTCTTTAACCTGCTCCTTTCCCTCATTTGGTAACAACATCGTTTATTGTTTTGGTTTGAAAAATACGTATCTGTAACCTGATCCTTTCCCCGAATTGCTATAACAATATTGTTTATTGTTTTGGTAAGAAAAAGCCGTCTCTGTAACGTGCTACTTTCCCTCACAATTGGTAACAACATAGTTTATTGTTTTGATTAGAAAAAAACCGTCTCTGTAACCTGCTCCTTTCCCTCATTTGATATTATCATTGGTTTATTTTTTTGGTTAGAAAAACCTACTCAATGGAAATAAATAACCAATTGAACAAATTTTACATCTTGGAACATTATATTATGCTTAATTAATTTAACCCGGTAAATAATGTGAAGTTTGCTGGACTGAATCATATTTGATAGAATCTGTCTGCATCTATGTTTCATCTGTAATATAAGATTTGTAAAAAATGGAAATATTATGTTACCCATTATGATAAAATATACATTATTCCCTAACAAACTTCCGGTATTTCAGATAAACTTGACGATAAGAGCTTTACAGACGACGTGTGAAGCCTTCGCAGAGTTTCCGGTGAGAATGCAGGAGAGTTTGGCCTCTAAAGCAATTTACAGTTGTATCCGTGGCAACAGAGTGATTATTCGACAGGTTATTGTTAAACTCTTTATTGTTTCAATGTGGCCCTTCCATAACATTCTCACAAATTACCTAAACAAATATATATTATTAGGGTTGTGGTTCAATCAATATATACAATTTGTCGATTTGGATTCGGGTGGGCAGTGGGAATTATCAGTGGGAATACAAATACGGTAGTGATTTAGAGCAAATTTTTGTAATTTAAATTTTTTGTCCATTTTTGACGTATTGTCTGATATATTTTTAGTAATGACTTACGAAAATTTTTTTTTCTTTTGCAATGTCACAAAATTAAAAAACGATAAAACAGAGAAAAAGATACTGGTGGCTTATAATGAAACAAACCAATAAACAAACTTCTATATCACAAGTACGCCTAAACATATAACAATATCACAATATCAATTTATGTCAACGGTGATGAAATTTTCACGGTGATGAAATCTTACTCTCTGATGAAGGAGCCCAACAAGGTGCCCCCGAGGGACCCCCTCTCTTCGGAGACACGATCAACGACACCATCCACTCGTTGAAATCCGATTTTAACGTATGGTATCTTGACGATGGTAACATGGCAGGATTGTATACCGTTGTTCTAGACGATCTGAGAACGATAATTGTGGAAGGGAAGAAACTCGGCCTCACCCTAAACCCCTCAAAGTGCGAGCTATTTTTTCTGGGTCCAGTTTCTGACGATGATCGAGCCCGGATTCAGGAAGATTTCAATAGAGTTTGTGGAGGAAAGATCCAGTTACCTTCAGCTGACCAACTGATTATGCTAGGGGCCCCAATCGGATCCGAGGCTATAGAGTCCTGTCTGACTGACAAGATAAACGACTTGGCCTTGATTAGCGACCGGCTTCATCTCCTCGACAGCCACCATGGATTCTTCTTGCTTAGGAACTCTTTCGCAATCCCTCGCCTGTTATATTACCTCCGCTCTGCTCCATGTTTTTCGTTCCCCCAGCTTCTGGAAAGATATGACGATTCACTGCGGTCTGCATTGGTGAAAATGGCAAACGTCGGAATCAATGACAGTTCGTGGATACAGGCCTGTTTACCAGCTCGTTCAGGTGGGTTGGGCCTAAGCTCAGCCATACAGCTCGCCCCTTCTGCCTATCTGGCTTCTGCGGCAGCATGTGCTGAACTTACTGGCTGTCTTTTCACCACCACTGCGCCTACTCCATCTCGAAACACCTTAACTGATCACGCCTATGTGCTCTGGAAGAGATCGGTGGCCACCGATTGCGAGCAACCTTCAGCGTCCTCTGTAAACATGCAGAAGACTTGGACAAACCCGATCCATGAAGAGAACCTCGCGTCACTTCGCCGCACCGCTTCTCCAAAGAATATCGCTCGACTAAACTCTTTAGATGACCCTGTCGCCGGTTGCTGGATAGACGCGCTACCATCGTCGTCGCTAGGTTCAAAGCTAACTGACAGTCAGCTCCGCATCTCAATCGCTACTCGACTAGGCTGTCGAGTCACAGAACAACACACATGCGCCAGATGCGATAAGGAAGTCGATACCGAAGGCCTACATGGCTTGTCCTGCCAGAGGAGCTTGGGGCGGATTCCGTGCCACACGGCGCTAAATGACATCATAAAGCGCGCACACTCCAGCTGTGGTGTTCCGTCCATCCTGGAGCCGCCAGGCCTCTGTCGAATGGACGGTAAACGCCCAGACGGCATGACCCTCATCCCTTGGTCGCGCGGTAAGTCCCTGACGTGGGACGCGATGGTTGTAGACCCTCTAGCGCCCAGCCATCTCGCTACCAGTCTATCCGCAGGAGGTCGTGTTGCCAAGGAGCAAGAAGAGACCAAATCCAGAAAGTACGAAGAACCAGTAGACCGATGATACCTCTTCGCACCAGTAGCCTTCGAAGCCCTTGGCCGGCCAGGACCAGCAACAACCTCATTCCTGAAAGAGGTCGGCAGGAAGATTTGACAAGCAACACAGGAACCCCGGTCTCATCGATTCCTGCTGCAAAGACTCCTGATAGCCATCCTAATCGGCAACTCGGCCTCGATCCTAGGAACTGTAGACTCCACTAACAATAGCAGCCTCTTCGACATACTTGAAGAACATTAATAATTAATAATTATTTAACATAAATACAAAACATTTAATTTAATTTAGTTTATATAAAAAAAAAAAAGTTTATATTAATAGTAATAATATTTATGTCAATATTAATTTTTAAGTTATATCAATTTAGCAGATGGTGGGGAGAGGGGGGGGGAGGGGGGGAGGAGGGGGACTGTACGCAATAAAAATTCATCCCTCTCCAGGGGAAGAAATTCGATGCAAATAACAGATGATTACACCCAAAAATAAAACTACTGTAACCGGAGTTAGTGAAATTTATTAATTAATATAAATAATTAAATAAAAATGGAGATCAAATTAACTAAATAAATGAATACGAGTCCATGTTCTCTATAACGAAAACAAGTAAATGTTTTCTGATACATAACATCTAAAACTGTTGCGGGTCCTTACGCCCTCTTGCCTCTGATCCTACGGGCCAGTTTGGATATCCTTCGGCATTATGGTAACTCGATTGGCGTGGATAGCGCACAGATTCGTGTCCTCAAACAATCCAACGAGATAAGCCTCAGATACTTCACTACACCTCTAAAATATCGTAGAGGCCTTCAGTTAATGATTCGCTGGTTCCCAATATCGAAGCGGTGTTTCCGATCAGGATAGCTATCAGGATACGCTGTAGTAAGAGGCAATGAGAACGGGGCTCATGTGTGTTGGCGTGGAGCCTCATCCCGACTTCTTTGAGGAAAGCGGCTGTTCTCGGACCGGGGCGGCCAAATGCCTCAAAGGCAACTGGTTCGAACTGATAGCCCCGATCAATTAACTCCTGATACTTCCTAATCTTTACGTTCTCCTGATCCTCGGCTATGCGACCACCAATGGTTTGGCTTATTCTGAGATGGCTGGGGGCCAGCGGGTCGACTACTGTGGCATCCCAGGTAAGTGTTCTTCCTTGGCTCCAAGGAACTAATGTTACACCATCTACCCACTTCCCATCGCTCAAACAGAGACCTAGTGGTTCACGCAGGGATGGCACGCCGCAGCTGTTTAGTGATCGCTTTACGATATCGTTCAACATGCTGTGGCGTGCTTGTCGACCTGCACTCTTACTGCACGAGAGACCATGGAGACCGTCAGATTTAACGGGTTTCCGCACCAGAAACAGTTGTGGGGCTCCGTTACTTTACATCCCAGGCGGGTTGCTATTGAAATACGGAGCTGGGCATCTGTTAGTTTCAGGCCTAATGACGATACTGGGATCGCGTCGATCCAACAGCCAGGGATTGGGTCGTCTAAAGCGTTTAGCCGGGCCAGATCGTTACCGACAGCGGATTCGTGGAGGCAAGCACGGTTGAACTCATGGATTGGAGCCATCCATGAACACTGTTTGGAATCGGTTGGTGCGATGATGTCAGTGGTGGTGTAGGACTGCCACAGTTCTAGTGCACTGCGAGATGTGATGTCATTTGCGATGGGTTGGGGGTGAAGGGCTCCCGGGATATCTCGTACCGAGTAAACTTCTGGAGTGAAAAGGAGATTCGTGAGAGGTCTGCAAGCAGCCGCTGAAGCCAAATAGGCAGTCGGTGCGAGCTGCTTGGCAGAGCTCATCCCAAGGCCTCCCAATCGGGCAGGAAGTGAAGCCTGCTTCCATGCCTTGTCGTCGATTTGCGAGTTGGCGATGTCTTGGAGGGAGGATCGTTGGAGTTGGTCGTATCGCTCTAGAATCGCCGGGAATTCAAAGCATGGGGTGGAACGCAAGAAGTACAGAAGGTGGGGTATGGCGAAGGAATTCTTCAGGAGAAAAAACGCGTGGTGACTATCGAGCAATGATAACCGGATACTCATGGTCTCCAGATCAGATACCTTTGCCTCAAGACATTTCACCATTGCGAATTTCCCTATCGGCGCGCCCAGCATTGTGAGGTTGGCGAGGTCGGGTACTAAGATTCCCTCGCAGATGCTGTTGAACTCTTTGTGGATGCGATGGCGCTCCTCTTCGGGTGTTTCTCCCAGAAAAAATAACTCGCATTTCTTAGAGTTTAAAGTTAACCCGCACTTCCGTCCTTTCTCGATAACTGTCTGGAGATCCTGTAGCACGATCTCATATTTGTCTGCGAAGTTTCCATCATCGAGATACCAGACGTTAAATTTAGATTTCAGCGAGTGGTTGAGATCGTTCGTGACATCTCCAAACAATGCAGGACCTTCGGGATCTCCCTGTTGCGGACCTTCTTCGGAGAGGATCACCTTGTCTAAACTATAATCACTATAGGCTGCCTGGGTATAATTATAAATCATCGGAGAGTGCTGATGGATTGTCTCTAGGAGAGAGTCTCGGCGGAGCGTGTTAAAGGCATTACTGAAATCGACTTTCAGTAAAACCGAGCAGCCGTTATTATCTGCTGAGACATACGAACGCGTTGCGTGTGCTGCTGCTTCGGCTCCGTTCTTGGTCCCGATGCCGAGCTGAGTGGAACCATATGAGGCTGACCTCTCTTCCTTCACGAGTGAGCCGACGTATTTTGAGCACACTCGTCGCCATGTCATACCAACAGCAATTGGCCGGATTCCTACACTCTTCACAAATGCGAAAAGGTTTGCTCCAAAGAAGAGTGGTCCGATACAGTCTGGGATCTTACCGGCAACAACAAGGTCGACGAACTTGCACATGGAGTTAAGAAGTCGGGATGCTGACTCTCCATTTTCGGCCCTTATGAGATCTTTGATGATCTGGGGTCGGATACCATCCGGCCCACCTGCGCTACCACTCGGAAATGTGGTGATCAGTTTGCGTAGTACCTGTGGTGAACAAGGTGTTGCACTTGGCTGCACTGGGGGAGGGGGGTCGCGTCTGTCTGCTGGGCGAGGAGGGTGCTTAGCTTTCAGGGTCTGCAGCGTCTCGGGAGTGTTCGGTGCCATAGAGTCCGTCGATGATGTGAGTCTGATAGCACCTCTGACATCGCCGTCTTCTATCTTCTCCGCCACTGCAGTGGCAAGGCGGATCTAATCCCGATTATTCTGATGTCGTGCCGATGTGGTATTCATTTCTGGAGGAGGCGTGATGAAGGGGGAACAAGTGCGGAATGCGGCAATGTTCTTGTTCACTTGTGAGGCTAGGGACAGTTGTTGTCGCCTTCCTCCGCGCTTAGGAGCCGCTATACAGCGGTGACCTGCGATCAGAAGCTTAAACCAACTATCAACCAATGATGGGTCTGCGACTATGGCCATGAACAGATCGGATAAGAGGCTGGCGAGATTAGCTCTGGATGCTTTTGGGACATGTTTTAGTTGCTTAGCCCGATTGCCAATTAACATTTTAACAAGAGTCTCGGGGTCTGTGATGGTGTTCGGCGATGTCACTGGATCATCAATAGCTTCGGCTGGTTGCTGGCTGTGTGAGGTTCCTCCTTGGATAGGTGGCAATCGCGGGTCATCTGGTCTGGATTGACCAGAGCCGAAGCACCTATTATCGGTGGGACCATGAACACGTAATGTGTCGTTTAAGTTGATACGGACACTTTTGTTGCAGACGGGGCACACGCATTGTGACGGATCCCTTCTGAATTCGGCCCGGGACTCCGTTGGTGCGGATCTCTGAGACGATTGTGGCTGATGAGGTTCATCAGGCTGTGTTGGCGTGGTTCTTTGAAGTTCGTCTTTTTCAGGCTGCGCTGGTGCTATTCTCTGAGGCGAGTGTGGCTGCCGAGGTTCGACAGGCTGCGTGGAGTTGGGAATTCTAATGATGGATTCTAGTTCATCGAGTAGGGACTCCCTATATACCTGGATCGTCTCATCGTTGATGTCTAATGGGGATCCACCCACGATAACCATCTTCGCAAACCAACAGAGGTAAACACCACATTGGTAGGAGTTGTATTGTCGCCTGGCCAGTGGTGGGTCGATTTTGAGGTGAGGGGGTGTTATGTTGAGCCATCCAGCTTCTAACATTGCCCAATCTCTGATTATATTTACCACCTGATCATTTGAGTTCCCAAGTGAGTCGAGGTAGGCGATGTTTCCATGTTCTGGAAAAAAGGCAGCTAGAGTCCAGTGCTTACCATTCACGTTTACAGGAAACAGTATCAAAGCAAGCGAGAAGATATTAGTGTTCCGCATCCAATGCTTCACCGATTCGTAGCCGCCACCGCTGGCTGAGTAGCAGTCTATAAAATGGTGCAGCGCCAACACATCATCCCGGGATGTTCTTAAAGAATTTAGCACAACTTCGATAACGCTGTGCGTAAGCCACCCTCTGCCTCGAAGCGTATCAATATCTTTGGCTGTGATTGTGGTCCCGAAACAATCGTAGGTAGCTTGATTACTGGATGGTGTGTTCGTGTTGTTAACGGTTCTTCCCGATAGATATATAACGCTATCATTTAGTTCCATTGAACCTAGTTTGGTTTTGCTTGATTTTTAGGTTTACAATCTTATTTCAGTATTAAAAAGCGTTTGCTGTATCGGTACTGCAGTATCAATATCCAATATCAACCAATATAAACCAGTAAGATGTATTACTATTATGTATTGCTCTTATTATTTGTGTTCATTATCCGGTTTCTTTATTTAGCAGCTTAAATTTTTAAATATATCGACCCTAAATAAATAATCTGTGGAGTTACAAGTTATTATATGCCTGAGGGTTAGCTATGCGTAAATTAACTCTTAAAATTTAGTCACCCTCTCTTACTCTATATTCTAGAAAATTTTTTAGAAAATATACTGTAACCTGTTCTATTGTGCTTAGTTTATTGTTTTTGTTAAAATAACGTGCCACTGTAACCTGCTCCTAGTCGCCATTACTGTTTGTAGATAATCTGATGTTGCAATTTTAATTTGTTCCCTCAATAAATAATAAATAATTAACTTATTATTTCAGGGTCGTAAGGCTGAGAATTATTACCTGATACTAAGTGGCTCTGCTGCTGTTGATGTGTTGGATAAAGAGACAGGGATAACCTCCACAGCCGCAATGCTTTGTAAAGGAAACAGCTTCGGGGAATTAGCATTACTGCTGGGTAATAATCGTTTATCTGTTTAATCATTTTCTTTAAAGATTGTAAAAATAGCAACAAAACTACTGAAAGGTGTTAAAATGTCTCCGATGATGACAGGAACAGCACCGGCGGACCCATCAACATAGATCTTACGGTCATACACTACCTTCTAGTTCATCCCTGTCGTCAAGTCCAGTGTCATTCAGCAAGTGTCATCTTTAGCAGGAAACTCATTGGCTGATGTCCACCACGTCTATTCTATCCAGAAGGCAGCCACAGCACAAGGTTGTGTAGGTTGATACTGCCAGCTGAAACAATGTCCAGCAAGCTTCAAACGGCGATGTAATTCTTTTGGTATAATGTCTCTCTCTAATGTTGTGTTTTTGATTTGATTTGAAATAAATTGTCCTCTAATATCATTAATCACGTCATTCTATTATTTAGAAAGCCTAATGTTAACTTTTGTAGTTATCCAACTAAATACTGCCGATTGATTGGCTACTGTAGATTTGTAATGAATTAAGAATTTCTGTCTGATTGGCTACTGTTGTTTTGTTATTTTTAGGTGGTGTCCGATCTGCCACTGTAGTTTTGTTATTTTTAGGTGGTGTCCGATCTGCCACTGTAGTTTTGTTATTTTTAGGTGGTGTCCGATCTGCCACTGTAGCTTTGTTATTTTTAGGTGGTGTCCGATCTACCACTGTAGTTTTGTTATTTTTAGGTGGTGTCCGATCTGCCACTGTAGCTTTGTTATGTTTAGGTGGTGTCCGATCTACCACTGTAGTTTTGTTATTTTTAGGTGGTGTCCGATCTGCCACTGTAGCTTTGTTATTTATAGGTGGTGTCCGATCTGCCACTGTAGTTTTGTTATTTTTAGGTGGTGTCCGATCTACCACTGTAGTTTTGTTATTTTTAGGTGGTGTCCGATCTGCCACTGTAGTTTTGTTATTTTTAGGTGATGTCCGATCTGCCACTGTAGTTTTGTTATTTTTAGGTGGTGTCCGATCTGCAACTGTAGTTTTGTTATTTCTAGGTGGTGTCCGATCTGCCACTGTAGTTTTGTTATTTTTAGGTGGTGTCCGATCTGCCACTGTAGTTTTGTTATTTTTAGATGGTGTCCGATCTGCCACTGTGGTTTTCTTATCTTTATGTGGTGCCCGATCTGCCACTGTAGTTTTGTTATTTTTAGGTGGTGTCCGATCTGCCACTGTAGCTTTGTTATTTTTAGGTGGTGTCCGATCTGCCACTGTAGTTTTGTTATTTTTAGGTGGTGTCCGATCTGCCACTGTAGTTTTGTTATTTTTAGATGGTGTCCGATCTGCCACTGTGGTTTTCTTATCTTTATGTGGTGCCCGATCTGCCACTGTAGTTTTGTTATTTTTAGATGGTGTCCGATCTGCCACTGTGGTTTTCTTATCTTTATGTGGTGCCCGATCTGCCACTGTAGCTTTGTTATTTTTAGGTGGAGTCCGATCTGCCACTGTAGTTTTGTTATTTTTAGGTGGTGTCCAATCTGCCACTGTAGTTTTGTTATTTCAGGTGGTGTCCGATCTGCCACCGTAGTTTTGTTATTTTTAGGTAGTGTCCGATCTGCCACTGTAGTTTTCTTATATTTATGTGGTGCCCGATCTGCCACTGTAGTTTTGTTATTTTTAGGTGGTGTCCGATCTGCCACTGTAGTTTTGTTATTTTTAGGTGGTGTCCGATCTGCCACTGTAGTTTTCTTATATTTATGTGGTGCCCGATCTGCCAATGTAGTTTTGTTATTTTTAGGTGGTGTCCGATCTGCCACTGTAGTTTTGTTATTTTTAGGTGGTGTCCAATCTGCCACTGTAGTTTTGTTATTTTTAGGTGGTGTCCGATCTGCCACTGTAGTTTTCTTATATTTATGTGGTGCCCGATCTGCCACTGTAGTTTTGTTATTTTTAGGTGGTGTCCGATCTGCCACTGTAGTTTTGTTATTTTTAGGTGGTGTCCGATCTGCCACTGTAGTTTTGTTATTTTTAGGTGGCGTCCGATCTGCCACTGTAGTTTTGTTATTTTTAGGTGGTGTCCGATCTGCCACTGTAGTTTTGTTATTCTTAGGTGGTGTCCGATCTGCCACTGTAGTTTTGTTATTTTTAGGTGGCGTCCGATCTGCCACTGTAGTTTTGTTATTTTTAGGTGGCGTCCGATCTGCCACCGTAGTTTTGTTATCTTTATGTGGTGCCCGATCTGCCACTGTAGTTTTGTTGTTTTTAGGTGGTGTCCGATCTGCCACTGTAGTTTTGTTATCTTTATGTGGTGCCCGATCTGCCACTGTAGTTTTGTTATTTTTAGGTGGTGTCCGATCTGCCACTGTAGTTTTGTTATCTTTATGTGGTGCCCGATCTGCCACTGTAGTTTTGTTATTTTTAGGTGGTGTCCGATCTGCCACTGTAGTTTTGTTATTTTTAGGTGGTGTCCGATCTGCCACTGTAGTTTTGTTATTTTTAGGTGGTGTCCGATCTGCCACTGTAGCTTTGTTATTTTTAGGTGGTGTCCGATCTACCACTGTAGTTTTGTTATTTTTAGGAGGTGTCCAATCTGCCACTGTAGTTTTGTTATTTTTAGGTGGTGTCCGATCTGCCACTGTAGTTTTCTTATATTTATGTGGTGCCCGATCTGCCACTGTAGTTTTGTTATTTTTAGGTGGTGTCCGATCTGCCACTGTAGTTTTGTTATTTTTAGGTGGTGTCCGATCTGCCACTGTAGTTTTGTTATTTTTAGGTGGCGTCCGATCTGCCACCGTAGTTTTGTTATTTTTAGGTGGTGTCCGATCTGCCACTGTAGTTTTGTAATTTTTAGGTGGTGTCCGATCTGCCACTGTAGCTTTGTTATTTTTAGGTGGTGTCCGATCTGCCACTGTAGTTTTGTTATTTTTAGGTGGTGTCCGATCTACCACTGTAGTTTTGTTATTTTTAGGTGGTGTCCGATCTGCCACTGTAGTTTTGTTATTTTTAGGTGGTGTCCGATCTGCCACTGTAGTTTTGTTATTTTTAGGTGGTGTCCGATCTGCCACTGTAGTTTTGTTATTTTTAGGTGGTGTCCGATCTGCCACTGTAGTTTTGTTATTTTTAGGTGGTGTCCGATCTGTCACTATAGTTTTGTTATTTTTAGGTGGTGTCCGATCTGCCACTGTAGTTTTGATATTTTTAGGTGGCGTCCGATCTGCCACCGTAGTTTTGTTATTTTTAGGTATTGTCCGATCTGCCACTGTAGTTTTGTTATTTTTAGGTGGTGTCCGATCTGCCACTGTAGCTTTGTTATTTTTAGGTGGTGTCCGATCTGCCACTGTAGTTTTGTTATTTTTAGGTGGTGTCCGATCTGCCACTGTAGCTTTGTTATTTTTAGGTGGTGTCCGATCTGCCACTGTAGTTTTGTTATTTTTAGGTGGTGTCCGATCTACCACTGTAGTTTTGTTATTTTTAGGTGGTGTCCGATCTGCCACTGTAGTTTTGTTATTTTTAGGTGGTGTCCGATCTGCCACTGTAGTTTTGTTATTTTTAGGTGGTGTCCGATCTGCCACTGTAGTTTTGTTATTTTTAGGTGGTGTCCGATCTGCCACTGTAGTTTTGTTATTTTTAGGTGGTGTCCGATCTCCCACTGTAGTTTTGTTATTTTTAGGTGGTGTCCGATCTGCCACTGTAGTTTTGTTATTTTTAGGTGGTGTCCAATCTGCCACTGTAGTTTTGTTATTTTTAGGTGGTGTCCGATCTGCCACTGTAGGTTTGTTATTTTTAGGTGGTGTCCGATCTGCCACTGTAGTTTTGTTATTTTTAGGTGGTGTCCAATCTGCCACTGTAGTTTTGTTATCTTTATGTGGTGCCCAATCTGCCACTGTAGTTTCGTTATTTTTAGGTGGCGTCCGATCTGCCACCGTAGTTTTGTTATTTTTAGGTATTGTCCGATCTGCCACTGTAGTTTTGTTATTTTTAGGTGGTGTCCGATCTGCCACTATAGTTTTGTTATTTTTAGGTGGTGTCCGATCTGCCACTGTAGTTTTGTTATTTCAGGTGGCGTCCAATCTACCACCGTAGTTTTGTTATATTTAGGTAGTGTCCGATCTGCCACTGTAGTTTTCTTATATTTATGTGGTGCCCGATCTGCCTCTGTAGTTTTGTTATTTTTAGGTGGTGTCCGATCTGCCACTATAGTTTTGTTATTTTTAGGTGGTGTCCGATCTGCCACTGTAGTTTTGTTATTTCAGGTGGCGTCCAATCTACCACCGTAGTTTTGTTATATTTAGGTAGTGTCCGATCTGCCACTGTAGTTTTCTTATATTTATGTGGTGTCCGATCTGCCACTGTAGTTTTGTTATTTCAGGTGGCGTCCAATCTACCACCGTAGTTTTGTTATATTTAGGTAGTGTCCGATCTGCCACTGTAGTTTTCTTATCTTTATGTGGTGCCCGATCTGCCACTGTAGTTTTGTTATTTTTAGGTGGTGTCCGATCTGCCACTGTAGTTTTGTTATTTTTAGGTGGTGTCCGATCTGCCACTGTAGTTTTGTTATTTTTAGGTGGTGTCCGATCTGCCACTGTAGTTTTGTTATTTTTAGGTGGTGTCCGATCTGCCACTGTAGTTTTGTTATTTTTAGATGGTGTCCGATCTGCCACTGTGGTTTTCTTATCTTTATGTGGTGCCCGATCTGCCACTGTAGTTTTGTTATTTTTAGGTGGTGTCCGATCTGCCACTTTAGTTTTGTTATCTTTATGTGGTGCCCGATCTGCCACTGTAGTTTTGTTATTTTTAGGTGGTGTCCGATCTGCCACTGTAGTTTTGTTATTTTTAGGTGGTGTCCGATCTGCCACTGTAGTTTTCTTATATTTATGTGGTGCCCGATCTGCCACTGTAGTTTTCTTATATTTATGTGGTGTCCGATCTGCCACTGTAGTTTTGTTATTTTTAGGTGGTGTCCGATCTGCCACTGTAGTTTTGTTATCTTTATGTGGTGCCCGATCTGCCACTGTAGTTTTGTTATTTTTAGGTGGTGTCCAATCTGCCACTATAGTTTTGTTATTTTTAGGTGGTGTCCGATCTGCCACTGTAGTTTTGTTATTTTTAGGTGGTGTCCGATCTGCCACTGTAGTTTTGTTATTTTAGGTGGTGTCCGATCTGCCACTGTAGTTTTGTTATTTTTAGGTGGTGTCCGATCTGCCACTGTAGTTTTGTTATTTTTAGGTGGTGTCCGATCTGCCACTGTAGTTTTGTTATTTCAGGTGTCGTCCGATCTGCCACCGTAGTTTTGTTATATTTAGGTAGTGCCCGATCTGCCACTGTAGTTTTGTTATTTTTAGGTGGTGTCCGATCTGCCACTGTAGTTTTCTTGTATTTATGTGGTGCCCGATCTGCCACTGTAGTTTTGTTATTTTTAGGTGGTGTCCGATCTGCCACTGTAGTTTTGTTATTTTTAGGTGGTGTCCGATCTGCCACTGTAGTTTTGTTATTTTTAGGTGGTGTCCGATCTGCCACTGTAGCTTTGTTATTTTTAGGTGGTGTCCGATCTGCCACTGTAGTTTTGTTATTTTTAGGTGGTGTCCGATCTGCCACTGTAGATTTGTTATTTTTAGATGGTGTCCGATCTGCCACTGTGGTTTTCTTATCTTTATGTGGTGCCCGATCTGCCACTGTAGTTTTGTTATTTTTAGGTGGTGTCCGATCTGCCACTGTAGTTTTGTTATTTTTAGGTGGTGTCCGATCTGCCACTGTAGTTTTGTTATTTTTAGATGGTGTCCGATCTGCCACTGTAGTTTTGTTATTTTTAGATGGTGTCCGATCTGCCACAGTGGTTTTCTTATATTTATGTGGTGCCCGATCTGCCACTGTAGTTTTGTTATTTTTAGGTGGTGCCCGATCTGCCACTGTAGCTTTGTTATTTTTATGTGGTGCCCGATCTGCCACTGTAGTTTTGTTATTTTTAGGTGGTGTCCGATCTACCACTGTAGTTTTGTTATTTTTAGGTGGTGTCCGATCTGCCACTGTAGTTTTGTTATTTTTAGGTGGTGTCCGATCTGCCACTGTAGTTTTGTTATTTTTAGGTGGTGTCCGATCTGCCACTGTAGTTTTGTTATTTTTAGATGGTGTCCGATCTGCCACTGTGGTTTTCTTATCTTTATGTGGTGCCCGATCTGCCACTGTAGTTTTGTTATTTTTAGGTGGTGTCCGATCTGCCACTGTAGTTTTGTTATTTTTAGGTGGTGTCCGATCTGCCACTGTAGTTTTGTTATTTTTAGGTGGTGTCCGATCTGCCACTGTAGTTTTGTTATTTTTAGGTGGTGTCCGATATGCCACTGTAGTTTTGTTATTTTTAGGTGGTGTCCGATCTGCCACTGTAGTTTTGTTATTTTTAGGTGGTGTCCGATCTGCCACTGTAGTTTTGTTATTTTTAGATGGTGTCCGATCTGCCACTGTGGTTTTCTTATCTTTATGTGGTGCCCGATCTGCCACTGTAGTTTTGTTATTTTTAGGTGGTGTCCGATCTGCCACTGTAGTTTTGTTATTTTTAGGTGGTGTCCGATCTGCCACTGTAGTTTTGTTATTTTTAGGTGGTGTCCGATCTGCCACTGTAGTTTTGTTATTTTTAGGTGGTGTCCGATCTGCCACTGTAGTTTTGTTATTTTTAGGTGGTGTCCGATCTGCCACTGTAGTTTTGTTATTTTTTAGATGGTGTCCGATCTGCCACTGTGGTTTTCTTATCTTTATGTGGTGCCCGATCTGCCACTGTAGTTTTGTTATTTTTAGGTGGTGTCCGATCTGCCACTGTAGTTTTGTTATTTTTAGGTGGTGTCCGATCTGCCACTGTAGTTTTGTTATTTTTAGGTGGTGTCCGATCTGCCACTGTAGTTTTGTTATTTTTTAGATGGTGTCCGATCTGCCACTGTGGTTTTCTTATCTTTATGTGGTGCCCGATCTGCCACTGTAGTTTTGTTATTTTTAGGTGGTGTCCGATCTGCCACTGTAGTTTTGTTATTTTTAGGTGGTGTCCGATCTGCCACTGTAGTTTTGTTATTTTTAGGTGGTGTCCGATCTGCCACTGTAGCTTTGTTATTTTTAGGTGGTGTCCGATCTGCCACTGTAGTTTTGTTATTTTTAGGTGGTGTCCGATCTGCCACTGTAGTTTTGTTATTTTTAGATGGTGTCCGATCTGCCACTGTGGTTTTCTTATCTTTATGTGGTGCCCGATCTGCCACTGTAGTTTTGTTATTTTTAGGTGGTGTCCGATCTGCCACTGTAGCTTTGTTATTTTTAGGTGGTGTCCGATCTGCCACTGTAGTTTTGTTATTTTTAGGTGGTGTCCGATCTGCCACTGTAGTTTTGTTATTTTTAGATGGTGTCCGATCTGCCACTGTGGTTTTCTTATCTTTATGTGGTGCCCGATCTGCCACTGTAGTTTTGTTATCTTTATGTGGTGCCCGATCTGCCACTGTAGTTTTGTTATTTTTAGGTGGTGTCCGATCTGCCACTGTAGTTTGTTATTTTTAGGTGGTGTCCGATCTGCCACTGTAGTATTGTTATTTTTAGGTGGTGTCCGATCTGCCACTGTAGTTTTGTTATTTTTAGGTGGTGTCCGATCTGCCACTGTAGTTTTGTTATCTTTATGTGGTGCCCGATCTGCCACTGTAGTTTTGTTATTTTTAGGTGGTGTCCGATCTGCCACTGTAGTTTGTTATTTTTAGGTAGTGTCCGATCTGCCACTGTAGCTTTGTTATTTTTAGGTGGTGTCCGATCTGCCACTGTAGTTTTGTTATTCTTAGGTGGTGTCCGATCTGCCACTGTAGTTTTGTTATTTTTAGATGGTGTCCGATCTGCCACTGTGGTTTTCTTATCTTTATGTGGTGCCCGATCTGCCACTGTAGTTTTGTTATCTTTATGTGGTGCCCGATCTGCCACTATAGTTTTGTTATTTTTAGGTGGTGTCCAATCTGCCACTGTAGTTTGTTATTTTTAGGTGTTGTCCGATCTGCCACTGTGGTTTTCTTATCTTTATGTGGTGCCCGATCTGCCACTGTAGTTTTGTTATCTTTATGTGGTGCCCGATCTGCCACTGTAGTTTTGTTATTTTTAGGTGGTGTCCGATCTGCCACTGTAGTTTGTTATTTTTAGGTGGTGTCCGATCTGCCACTGTAGTATTGTTATTTTTAGGTGGTGTCCGATCTGCCACTGTAGTTTTGTTATTTCAGGTGGCGTCCGATCTGCCACTGTAGTTTTGTTATTTTTAGGTGGTGTCCGATCTGCCACTGTAGTTTTGTTATTTTTAGATGGTGTCCGATCTGCCACTGTGGTTTTCTTATCTTTATGTGGTGCCCGATCTGCCACTGTAGTTTTGTTATTTTTAGGTGGTGTCCGATCTGCCACTGTAGTTTTGTTATTTTTAGGTGGTGTCCAATCTGCCACTGTAGTTTTGTTATTTCAGGTGGTGTCCGATCT
This sequence comes from Nemertoderma westbladi, assembly GCA_032718475.1. NCBI lineage: Eukaryota > Metazoa > Xenacoelomorpha > Nemertodermatida > Nemertodermatidae > Nemertoderma > Nemertoderma westbladi. Next base: position 61,144 of record JAUCBJ010003313.1, read on the forward strand.
GCCACCGTAGTTTTGTTATATTTAGGTAGTGTCCGATCTGCCACTGTAGTTTTCTTATATTTATGTGGTGCCCGATCTGCCACTGTAGTTTTGTTATTTTTAGGTGGTGTCCGATCTGCCACTGTAGTTTTGTTATTTTTAGGTGGTGTCCGATCTGCCACTGTAGTTTTCTTATATTTATGTGGTGCCCGATCTGCCAATGTAGTTTTGTTATTTTTAGGTGGTGTCCGATCTGCCACTGTAGTTTTGTTATTTTTAGGTGGTGTCCAATCTGCCACTGTAGTTTTGTTATTTTTAGGTGGTGTCCGATCTGCCACTGTAGTTTTGTTATTTTTAGGTGGTGTCCAATCTGCCACTGTAGTTTTCTTATATTTATGTGGTGCCCGTTCTGCCACTGTAGTTTTGTTATTTTTAGGTGGTGTCCAATCTGCCACTGTAGTTTTGTTATTTTTAGGTGGTGTCCAATCTGCCACTGTAGTTTTCTTATATTTATGTGGTGCCCGTTCTGCCACTGTAGTTTTGTTATTTTTAGGTGGTGTCCGATCTGCCACTGTAGTTTTGTTATTTTTAGGTGGCGTCCGATCTGCCACCGTAGTTTTGTTATTTTTAGGTGGTGTCCGATCTGCCACTGTAGTTTTGTTATTTTTAGGTGGTGTCCGATCTGCCACTGTAGTTTTGTTATTTTTAGGTGGCGTCCGATCTGCCACTGTAGTTTTGTTATTTTTAGGTGGCGTCCGATCTGCCACCGTAGTTTTGTTATTTTTAGGTGGTGTCCGATCTGCCACTGTAGTTTTGTTATCTTTATGTGGTGCCCTATCTGCCACTGTAGTTTTGTTATTTTTAGGTGGTGTCCGATCTGCCACTGTAGTTTTGTTATCTTTATGTGGTGCCCGATCTGCCACTGTAGTTTTGTTATTTTTAGGTGGTGTCCGATCTGCCACTGTAGTTTTGTTATTTTTAGGTGGCGTCCGATCTGCCACCGTAGTTTTGTTATTTTTAGGTGGTGTCCGATCTGCCACTGTAGTTTTGTTATTTTTAGGTGGCGTCCGATCTGCCACTGTAGTTTTGTTATCTTTATGTGGTGCCCGATCTGCCACTGTAGTTTTGTTATTTTTAGGTGGTGTCCGATCTGCCACTGTAGTTTTGTTATTTTTAGGTGGCGTCCGATCTGCCACCGTAGTTTTGTTATTTTTAGGTGGTGTCCGATCTGCCACTGTAGTTTTGTTATTTTTAGGTGGCGTCCGATCTGCCACCGTAGTTTTGTTATTTTTAGGTGGTGTCCGATCTGCCACTGTAGTTTTGTTATTTTTAGGTGGTGTCCGATCTGCCACTGTAGTTTTGTTATTTTTAGGTGGCGTCCGATCTGCCACTGTAGTTTTGTTATTTTTAGGTGGTGTCCGATCTGCCACTGTAGTTTTGTTATTTTTAGGTGGTGTCCGATCTGCCACTGTAGTTTTGTTATTTTTAGGTGGCGTCCGATCTGCCACCGTAGTTTTGTTATTTTTAGGTGGTGTCCGATCTGCCACTGTAGTTTTGTTATCTTTATGTGGTGCCCGATCTGCCACTGTAGTTTTCTTATCTTTATGTGGTGCCCGATCTGCCACTGTAGTTTTGTTATTTTTAGGTGGTGTCCGATCTGCCACTGTAGTTTTGTTATTTTTATGTGGTGTCCGATCTGCCACTGTAGTATTGTTATTTTTAGGTGGTGTCCAATCTGCCACTGTAGTTTTGTTATTTTTAGGTGGTGTCCGATCTGCCACTGTAGTTTTGTAATTTTAGGTGGTGTCCGATCTGCCACTGTAGTGTTGTTATTTTTAGGTGGTGTCCGATCTGCCACTGTAGTTTTGTTATCTTTAGGTGGTGTCCGATCTGCCACTGTAGTTTTGTTATTTTTAGGTGGTGTCCGATCTGCCACTGTAGTTTTGTTATTTTTAGGTGGCGTCCGATATGCCACAGTAGTTTTGTTATTTTTAGGTGGCGTCCGATCTGCCACTGTAGTTTTGTTATTTTTAGGTGGTGTCCGATCTGCCACTGTAGTTTTTTTATTTTTAGGTGGTGTCCGATCTGCCACTGTAGTTTTGTTATTTTTAGGTGGCGTCCGATCTGCCACTGTAGTTTTGTTATTTTTAGGTGGCGTCCGATCTGCCACCGTAGTTTTGTTATTTTTAGGTGATGTCCGATCTGCCACTGTAGTTTTGTTATCTTAATGTGGTGCCCGATCTGCCACTGTAGTTTTGTTATTTTTAGGTGGTGTCCGATCTGCCACTGTAGTTTTGTTATTTTTAGGTGGTGTCCGATCTGCCACTGTAGTTTTTATTTTTAAGTGGCGTCTGATCTGCCACTGTAGTTTTGTTATTTTTAGGTGGTGTCCGATCTGCTACTGTAGTTTTGTTATTTTTATGTGGTGTCCGATCTGCCACTGTAGTTTTGTTATTTTTAGGTGGTGTCCGATCTGCCACTGTAGTTTTTGTTATTTTTAGGTGGTGTCCGATCTGCCACTGTAGTTTTGTTATTTTTATGTGGTGTCCGATCTGCCACTGTAGTTTTGTTATTTTTATGTGGTGCCCGATCGGCCACTGTAGTTTTGTTATTTTTAGGTGGTGTGCAATCTGCCACTATAGTTTTGTTATTTTTAGGTGGTGTCCGATCTGCCACTGTAGTTTTGTTATTTTTAGGTGGTGTCCGATCTGCCACTGTAGTTTTGTTATTTTTAGGTGGTGTCCAATCTGCCACTGTAGTTTTGTTATTTTTAGGTGGTGTCCGATCTGCCACTGTAGTTTTGTTATTTTTAGGTGGTGTCCGATCTGCCACTGTAGTTTTGTTATTTTTAGGTGGCGTCCGATCTGCCACTGTAGTTTTGTTATTTTTAGGTGGTGTCCGATCTGCCACTGTAGTTTTGTTATTTTTATGTGGTGCCCGGTCTGCCACTGTAGCTTTGTTATTTTTATGTGGTCTCCGATCTGCCACTGTAGTTTTGTTATTTTTAGGTGGTGTCCGATCTGCCACTGTAGTTTTGTTATTTTTAGGTGGTGTCCAATCTGCCACTGTAGTTTTGTTATTTTTAGGTGGTGCCCGATCTGCCACTGTAGCTTTGTTATTTTTATGTGGTGTCCGATCTGCCACTGTAGTTTTGTTATTTTTAGGTGGTGTCCGATCTGCCACTGTAGTTTTGTTATTTTTAGGTGGTGTCCGATCTACCACAGTAGTTTTGTTATTTTTAGGTGGTGTCCGATCTGCCACTGTAGTTTTGTTATTTTTAGGTGGTGCCCGATCTGCCACTGTAGCTTTGTTATTTTTATGTGGTGTCCGATCTGCCACTGTAGTTTTGTTATTTTTAGGTGGTGTCCAATCTGCCACTGTAGTTTTGTTATTTTTAGGTGGTGTCCGATCTGCCACTGTAGTTTTGTTATTTTTAGGTGGTGTCCAATCTGCCACTGTAGTTTTGTTATTTTTAGGTGGTGTCCGATCTGCCACTGTAGTTTTGTTATTTTTAGGTGGTGTCCGATCTGCCACTGTAGTTTCCCATAACGAACTAGAACTGCTGTGCCTTCCGCGAGAAGACTTCATCGAGATATTCATGCCGCCGTATCTGGAGGGACAGGAACCGGAATTCATTACCTTTCTTCGCACGGTGGAGGCGTTACGTGGCTGGCCAATAGACCAACTACCCTGGCGCGACCCAAATGTTTGTCTGTACACGTACTTCCGGAATGGAACGGTTATCTGTGCCGACGTTCGTAAAGCCGATTATATTTATATCGTTCGCCTTGGAAGCTGCGTCGCCTACCGGAAGATCCGACTCACAAAACCGAGTTTCAGACAATTCGATGGCGGTTTCTGGGTAAATAATAATTGGAAAAATATATATAGCAATAAAAAGTTGCGAAATCAGTTCACAAAATAACCTTTTCTTGGAAAAATAATGTTGTTTATTTATGATGTTAATAAAAATTCAAAATACTTAATTACTAAATTTAAAGTTATGTGTTATACATGAGAATGATAATGCAATGTATCAACCATCACAGAATGGAGGAAGAAAAATGTATTTAAATTACTGGTCTAAAATTACCAACCTAAAAAATATATAAATTAAATCAAAATATTCGATTAGCTGGTGAAATAAAGGATATTTTGTGAAATAGATTTCCAATCACTAGAAATCCACAAGATAATGCGTCATCTACTGATGAATATTCTAGAATGAAAGCGACATATAACAAGAGAGTTAATAACTGGAATCAACGCAGTCAGCTGACCAATCAGGCTTCGTCCCATGAGAAATTCTTACAAATGAAATCCGATTGGCTATCAGAACGTTGGTTTGATACGATAGGTAAACGCTCGTCATTGATCAGTGGGACAGGAAAGTTAATAAACGGAACAGATGGGCGGGAGTTACAAGATAGATGGGTGGAAATACAACTGCTCCAAGCTAAAGATGTGTTCGGCTTATATGCGGCAGTATATTCAGAACAACCGATACAAGGTGTGAGTCTAGTATCTAAAGGTTGCGAGTGCATACTCATATCCAAAAAGTTCTTCATCAGCTGCACTAACTTGGTTGTCATGGAGAAGCTACGTACCCAAGTAACATCCTACATGACGGATGAAGAACTGCAGACACAGTTGATAGAGCAGGCTCAATGGGAAGGTTACCGCATGTTAACTGTCAGCGAGTTAATTACTAGAAACAAATAACTAATTAGAAGGATTTTCAATAACTTTCAGATTTACAGCCTACAGTAAGTCCACTAATGCCTACTATACAGAATACTCTCTAATATAATAATTATTTATTTAAATACATACAATTCATGTTTGTTTCTGTTGGAATAAATGGTTGTCGACCACGTTTACTTTTACCATGAGGCCGTCAAAGATCGTTCTGCTATTGTGACCTCACCTGCTGTCTGCTGTTCCTCACCGCAAAATTTTTACTTTTTTTAGTTATATTGAGATGCCATCTAGCGGTGCATAGTAACATACACACATGCGCCTTGAAATATGTTCAGAAAGGCGCTATATAAATATATATTATTATTATTATTATTATTATACAGTACTACACTATAGAATGGGGGGGGGGGGGGCGTGTGTGTTATAGAATGGGGGGGGGGGGGGGCGTGTGTGTTATATTACTACCATATTCACTTGTATAATTGTCCCACCAAAAAAACTATATTATTTCTTGACATATTTCGTGACGCGCTAATCGGATGGCTGCTGACATTCCTGACAAAGCAGAAGTCCTTCCAACACTAACAGTCGGCGTTACTAGAAGCATCGAAAGCACTCTGAGGTCTCACTCCCCTGGTACAGTAACCAGTAATGTATAACATGCAGCCATTTGCAGATACATAATAAATCATCCAATCACAGCCCTTTAAATATGATAAAGAAATGCGTTTGGACAATCAAGTCATGATCCGCACTGTA